>JADBJO010011972.1:0-2500 GCA_016801955.1 Conus betulinus
CGCGTACTTGCGTGCGTGCGTGAGTTTGATGTGTGTGTGTGCATACGTGTGTGGCTTTTTAGCCTATCTTATCTATTCGATTTTCCCCCTCAAAGATATCGTGGGAACAGATCCTAGCATGCTTCTGAGTCCTGTTCGATTGTGCGGGTAGGTAACACACCACCTGTGGGCGAGAGAAGCGGTTCAGTCGACTGGTGTGCCCTCACAGGTAACTGTCTACGTCCATGTCTTATCTTCCACTGTGCGGCGAGATCAGACCACTGCCTGCACGCAGGTTTGGCCTGCGCTTGAAACACCGTGTGTGTGTGCGTGTGGTGTGTGGGCTTAAAGCTCCACCCTTTGACACCACCACTCGCAGAATGCAGTGAACAGACAGCCAACCCACCCGTGACCATCTCTCTTGAAGCAGGTTAAGGCAATAGGACACGGGAGGTGGGGGGGGGGGACACAGTATTTCGTTCTGAGATAAGCGCGGCACAAGGTTTCACGTGCAGCGTGTGCCCTATGTCTCGTTGTAATGGACATTTCCATAGAACGTTTTGATTTTTTTTTGTCTTTGCTTTTTTTTTTTTTTCTAAGTAAAAATTTCAGCACCTGCACGTCAGCTGCAAGACAATGATAAGAGAAGGCGTGAAGGAGGTGTGTGTGTGGGGGGGGGGGGGGGGGAGCGAAGGGAGGACGGGGCAGAGGAGGGGATAGGGGTGGATATAGTGGTTGATTTTGTTTGCAGTGGGATTTCCATGGTGTGTCAGTAACGAGTTCCATCACAAAGGGGTAGGAAACAGGAACGCAAGTGCATGAAAAAGAAGGAATACGCCTCTCGATTTTAAGTATTATACGACAACCGGTAAAATCACGCGATTAATCAAAGAAAGGTTACAGAAATCTCCTCTCTCTCTCTCTCTCTCTCCTCTCCTCTCTCTCTCTCTCTCTCTCTCTGTGTGTGTGTGTGTGTGTGTGTGTGTGTGTGTGTAGCACTTGATATAACAGAGGGAATCCTTTCTAATTATGCCTCCCGCCGTTGGTTCAGTCACTCCCTTGCTTTCTAAATCTAAACTGAAAGCCGGTCTCATTCTCGCTGACTCCCTGCCTGCTTTGCAGACTATTGCTGGCCGTAATATCCAGCACCCTCAACTTCTGACTTTTCCTGAACTGTACGCCTTTCTCAAACAAATCTGATTGTTACAACATAGTTTTTCCCCCCCCCCCCCCCCCCCCCCCCCCCCTTTTTTTTTTTTTATCCCATATCGGCATGAGAAGCAATGAGATGGTTAGTCGACTTGCCACGAATATACAGACGTCTCTCTCTCTCTCTCTCTCTCTCTTTCTATATATATATATATATATATATATATATACACACACACACACACACATATATATTATATATATATATATATGTATATATATTAACTAAAAAAACAACAACAACAAAACTTTAAAACAAATCCGTCGAAACCTTTAAGATTTTTTTAGCATCTTCCACAGCGGCTGGAAAGAAGAACCAGTTCTGTGTTCATTACACACGGGCCATCCTCTCTGCACCCCACTCCTACAGTCTTCTGAAAGATGAGGATGCTCCGTGGTGCATTCCATTGAGGTACCACTCACTATAAAGCACGCTCCTTCTTGAAGACTGTTGGGACTTGCATGAGGTCAGATACAGACAGTTCATTGCAGAATCTATAGAAATTATGTTCAAAGATCATCCATCAGATATTTGGTTGTTTTTTTTTTTTGTTTGTTGTTTTTTTTTTTTTGCAGATTTTAATTGTCATGTGATCTTATATTTTACGGAAGAAAGAATTCATAGATGGCATTTCATTTTATTTTATTTTTAAAAGTCTGGTATAGTTTTATTCACGCCGTTTTGCATGGGATTGACGTTTACGATCTCGCAGTCCTGATATGGCCCCTCATGAGCGGCTGGGCTATAAACAACAGAAAGAGGAGTAAGCCATTATCTCCCTCCCACATACCAGAACTATGAACATTCTCTGACCTGTACACAAAGGGTCTGAACTGTCGCTCCCGAGGGATCGGCAATAACTCTCTTCAGGTTAGAGGTCCGATTCCACAACAAGGGTACAATCATCTCCACATCCCACCCGCAAGTCAGGTTTGGAATAAATGCGTTCCGGGACCGGAATAGCTCGGTTGGTGGAGCACCGGACTCGTAATCTTGGTGATTCTGGGTTGCTTGTTCGAATCTCCGCCGGGCCGTTTCGGTACAGGGGGATATTTTTCCCTCGGAGTAAACATTGGTTGTGACTCCATTTCCCAAACAGTTTCGTCGAATGAGACAGTAAACCTAGGTTCCGTGGTGAACGCACGCATAACATCTTGAACACCACGTAAAATACCATCACCAACTTTCGGAAGAGATGGCCAGTTTGGCCGTTGGTATGGATGACACGTCACACATAGCATGCACTCTGCGTGAAAAATCGGAAGAATGAAAGAGTTGTTAAGCTGAATGAACGATATTGACTGAATGACA
>JADBJO010011972.1:5000-15000 GCA_016801955.1 Conus betulinus
TTTCTTTCTTGCTTTTCTTACTAAACGTTGAATCTTTGTTCTTTAAGTTTTCTTCTTTCTTTTCCGATCTTTCCCACGACCACGCAAGATTTTTCTACCTTTTTTTCTTTTTGTCTTTATTTTTCCCACAACTTGGTGAACGAGCCGTTTTATAGTGAATGTTTCAAACTTATGCAAACTAAGTTTGCTTTGCTTTTTCATATTGAACTTGGAAAATCACTTTGAGCTTTCTTTCTTCTTTCACAATTTCTAAGCTTCTTATGGTCTTCTTTCTTCTTTCTTTTCTTCTTTCTTTCTTTTTATTTCTTCTTTTCTTTTCTCTTTCTTTTTCATTCTTTTATTCTTTTCTCTTTCATTCTCTTTCATTCTTTTCTTCCTTTCTTTCTTTCATTCTTTATCTTTTCTTTCTTTCTTTTGTCTTTCATACTTTCTTTAAATCCTACTTTCTTTCTTTCTTTCTTGTGTCTTTTTTTTTTCAGTATAAATGATCCAACCATGATGTTAATCCTTCCAGCCAAGCACGTGTGTTTCACCTGCTCACTCGAGAAGATGAAAACTGTCTTGTTTTAGGTTCGGTTTTGTTTTAAGAGCAATTATGACTGCGCAACACACAGAGTGAAAAAAAAAACCCAAAAACTTCTCATCTCTGTGTTTTCCCAAACTCAGTGAAGAAGCAACACTTTTTTCTCAGTACCTTAAGCTGCTTTTATAGCTTTTTATTGAACTAAGCTGCCTTTCGGACGTCACATGGAATTATTCACATTGAAACTGTATCCTAGCCTCACATGTCTTGCAGAATATGGATTATTTTACTGTTTTGGGGAATTCTAAACCACTATGTTACACTCCAAAACGGATTTAGAGGAAAAAGCAACGTTAGTTCGAGAGTGTGGTTTTTCGTTGTAGTATGGAAGAACTTATGATGGAGTTATGTTTTTCCGTTTTTCGGTTTCATGTGTGTCAGCTTCCGAGATTTTCGCTTTCAGTCGGCGAAGATGATTTTTTTTAAAGTTTCTTTCTTGTTTGTTTGTTTTTCTAGATATTAAATGACGATCTGAAGTTGATGTGTTTAATCAAAGCTTACACTGTATGATCTTTCTTTGCATAGTTATTGATTATCTTATGACATTTTTAACGGATATAAATCGTGAGTGGGCCCATGCAAAAAGCGTATTCATGCATTTGTCTCCTTGTTGGGCGGTTTAGTACCTACATTTTCACCATCAGACAAGGCAAATGAATTTGCAGTTTGTGTTGTATTGCTTTCATTGAATACTTGCACAAATGTCGTAACATGCTACAAATAACTAAATAAACATAGCGTATTGGATCTGCTTCATCTGCAATAACCCCTACCTTTCATTTACATATCCAGTCTCTGGCCTATTATTATACAAAACATAATAATTATGGCCAAGGGCATATTATTATACAAAACAATGCTATATAAGGTATGGTTTAAAGAGACAGATTACTCCACTTGGTAGGGTGGCTGTTTTAAAGTCTTTAATCTTGTCCAAACTAATTCATCTCTGGATTCTACTTCCAATCCTCCCGATGATGTAGTTAATGCTGCTATTCAAAACTCAGTATTTCGATTTGTTTGGAATAGAAAAGGGATCGTATAAACAGAAAAACTGTGACTAAAAACATATTGAATGGAGGACTTGGTGTGCCAAGAATAAAAGAATATATTTGCATTAAAACTTGCATGGATTAGAAAAATAAGGATATCGTCTCACAAGTGGAAAAGTATTATTTTGGCAAGTTGTCCAAGAATAGGTTATCTAGAAAAAATTGGTTGTAGTCTTCCTCTTGGCCAATTATCCAAAAAAATTTTGGGCTGATGTATTTGAAGCATATAAGGAATTTGGCCGAAGGATTCTACCTTGCATTTCTGAAGAGATGGCTTCCGAAAATATATTCTATAATGAAAATATTAAGATAAACAAAAAACCATTTTTTTTTTTATCAAGGTCTGTTCGACAAAAATATACATTCAATCGGACACTTTATAAAAGAAGATGGTACCCTTTTGGCATATAGAGATTTCAATAACAAATATGGATTTTGCATTGACTTTATCTCGTATACTGGATTATTAAGAGAAGTAAGCGCATATATTCGGAAACTGCAGTAACAATGATGAATAACAAGAATGAAGAAAGGTCTAAATTATGGAAACTTATCTGTTCAGTCAGCAGAGGGGCACGTGTTTATTATGACGCCCTTCTGTGTGACAACATAAACCCTCTTATTGCAATAAGTGTGGAATGAAAAACTTGAGCAGCAATTGGAATGGGATGTCATTTTAAAAAGGTGCAAAAATAAAAGAAATAAAACTTAAATGGTTTCAGATAAGAATTCTACACCGTATACTGGGTACAAATATTGTGCTGTCAAAGATGAGAATTGAACCGAATGATCGTTGCACATTTTGTAATACAGAAAGAGAAAACATTGAGCATCTATTTTGGTCGTGTGAGCATGCGGCACATTTTTGGCAACAACTTCAAGTAATAATAAAAGGAATTGTCAGCATGCGGATTCTTTAAATCTGTCTGTTGAATTGGTATTATTTGGGCATTCAAATAATTTTAGAAGTGATGAACCCTTTGACTTTATTTTACTTCTAGCCAAATATTTCATCTATAAATGCAAATGTGAGAAAAACCTTCCAATTGTAATGAACTTTCTATACTATTTAAAGATAAGATATGATCTTGAACAGCAAGTCGCAAAAAAGCGCAAAGTCCATTCAAAAACTGCACGAAAAATGGCATTTATACCAATCTTTGATAGAAATGTAATTTGTGGACTTGATGTGCATGTTGAGGGACTAGTCTGTCTCCGTATCACTTATCATGCATGTACGTATGGATCCCCTTGTGGCTTTTTTCGGTGTCTTACCCTCCTCTCTCTCTCTCTCTCTCTCTCTCTCTCTCTCTCTCTCTCTCTCTCTCTCTCTCTCTCTCTCTCTTTTGCTTCTGTTTTTGCTTTGTTTTTGGTGTCTATTTGTATTTAATTTTTGAAAAAACCCTGCCTTGCAAATAAGCTAACACATGATACGGAAACTGTTTATGGTACTTGATTGAATCTCTCTCTCTCTCTCTCTCTCTCTCTCTCTCTCTCTCTCTTCTCTCTTTTTTTGTTTTAAATGCTGTATTTCGTTGCACTGCATGTTGTAGTCCCTACTCAAGACGAGAACCGGATGTAAAAAAAAAAAGCGCATCAGCGCTTATCTATTATCCTCATAAATAAAAGAATCTCTCTCCTCTCTCTCTCTCTCTCTCTCTCTCTCTCTCTCTCTCTCTCTCTCTCTCTCCATTCTATTGCTCTTTCAAACTACTTCCACACCGTGAACAATACTTTTCAATAATAACCATTAGGAAGTTTAGATCAGCACTCACCGGATTCAGATTAGGCATAAATGATTTTTAAAGAGACAATACAAAAAAAAAACGATTTTGAGGATATGCAGTGCCTATTTTGTAAGAATAGTGAAGATGAGCTACATTCTTTTTCGATGCGAAGTTTACTCATTTCTTAGAGATGAATGTAATATCAAAACGTTTAAAGGATAACTGGTCAACCGAGGTAAAGTGCCGACATTTATTGTGTAGTGAGGAAATCGTGATGTAGCTATGTGTATTTTTTTTATGCACTGACTGACGCAGAGGAAAGAACATATTATTGCTACAGATTTAAGTCGATTCCTATCATCCGTCTGTTTGGATAGCCACTACATTTGTTTACGTGTATCTATGTTTACAGGCTGGGAAGCCTAACATTAAGACATTGTCATTGTCATTGCCTTTGTCATTCTCTCTCTCTCTCTCTCTCTCTCCTCTCTCTCTCTCTCTCTCTCTCTCTCTCTCTCCAGGTAAGAATACGTGGATTAGAAAAGTACGATTATGTTTACAGCAAAAGAGTTTTGGAGATGTGTGGATTAATCAGGCTGTGGGGACTGTGTGCGTAAATTTTTGCGTGTTGTTGTAATTAAGCAGCGATTGATCGATGGCAAATGGCAAAACGTGAGTGAACACATATACATAAATAACAGTGAACGTTTTAATGCTTACAGTATTTTCTGTGACTCTCTACACTGTGCACCGAAATATCTGTCCTTAGACATTGATAGACAATTGACGTACCTTATGACAGGATTTCGTTTTGGTACATCCAACTTGAAGGTGCATTTTTATAGATAGAGGAATCAGGAAACACAGAATCTATTATATTCCTTATGTACTGTTTCTGTTGAAAATGAATTACACTTCAAATAGTGCTATCCTTTCTTAGCTTACGAAAACAGTAAATTACCCCAAGATATTACAGAAATCCTAATACCTTCCGTTTCTGTTTACAAATGTCTTCTAATAACAGTGACACCATGAGAAAGCGTAGTTTTATGTATCAGGCATTAAAACACGAGAGCGGTCGTTTTAAATATATATATAGGGTTTTTTTTGTAAATGTTGTACACGCGCTAACACACGATCTTTAGATTTGTTAATCAATATGATTTCTTTGAAACGCCTTTTCCAGTGCGACTTTGTCCATTATAGAATAATTATAATCCAGTTCAAGTTCTCTCTCTGAAAAAAATTTGCGGAAGTTCTTTCAAAAAAAAAAAAAAAAAAAAAAAAAAAAAAAAAAAAAAAAAAAAAAAAAAAAAAAAAAAAAAAAAAAAAAAAAAAAAAAAAAAAAAAAAAAAAAAAAAAAAAAAAAAAATTATTACAAAACGACCAAGAGTGGCAATATCTGTCGTCCTGCTCTCATTAAATAACCGTATAATTAGTCTTAACGTTCAACAGTTATCACGTTAAACTCAGCGTAACAAATCTGTTCCATCCGTCACATTCCTCTCTTTATACTTACATATCCAATCATTTAC
Source organism: Conus betulinus (assembly GCA_016801955.1). Classification (NCBI taxonomy): domain Eukaryota; kingdom Metazoa; phylum Mollusca; class Gastropoda; order Neogastropoda; family Conidae; genus Conus; species Conus betulinus. The sequence continues at coordinate 9,898 of JADBJO010011972.1, forward strand.
TGAACAAAGCATACGGGCTTGTAATATCTGTGAAATAAGCGTGTAATGTGTAAATATTTGACATCAATCAAGTTGAAGAGAAGAGAACGAATCTACAGGATCCGGAACATCTTCATTTGCAGAATATTTAACTGTTTACTTTTAAATGAGATAATTTTGAATTAGAGAAGGCTTAGCTTCCAATTTGTGTTGTCTTAATTCAAGTGCATGTCTGGATAACACCTGATTATCGAATCATGATCTGTGGTGTGTAGAACTGAACTAAAACCATTCACCCTTCCACCTTCGTCTACGCATGGTGTGGCAGGAACTGCTGCTCTTTGAGAAGTCGCGCGCTTGCTCAGATACAGCAGCCGTTGCTCTTCCGGCGTGCAAACTCCATAGTCTCTCAAGAAAGACGGACGCCAAGAGTATTAGAAAGTAACCGTCAAATCCCCAGGCTGCAGGAGAATAAGAGTCTTGTCAGCTGCCGATCTCAAACAACTTTAAAGAATACGGTGAATCCGGTTATCCGACATTCATGTCAATGTATAGAAGTAACAGAGACAGAGACTGATAACAATGTCATAGTCTCTGATTCAACAGGCGCTTTTTTTTTTTTTTTTTTCGAAAGTAGATAAATGTTCGTCTCTTACCACTTGAAGTCGAAAAGGAAATCCAGTTTGATTATGTTCAGTAAATTATATATATATATATATATATATATGCAAACAGTGACATTAGGCCATATAACACCGGCAGTAGGCGACCCAACACCATCCTGAGGAGAGAGCCAGCGCTCGAAACAGATCTGTTGATGATTTTTAAAACTTCCTTTTACCATACTGTTTTAACATATATATATATATATATATATATATATATATATATATATATATATATATATATATATATATATATTGACCCTATGCATCGAAACCAGTGAATTCTACGTCCTTTCATTGCTAGATGAAGCGGTCTGAATGCTCGCGGTCCAATTCGTTTTCCAGAGGTCTTGTGAATCTGTCTAATAACGTTAGACTTGAGAGGTATGTGGTTTTACTCAAAAGCAGTATTGATATGGCCATTTGTGTTGTTCTCTGCCGGGTTTTATTTGTTTTTGTTTGTTTGTTTGTTTTGTTTGTTTGTTTGTTTGTTTGTTTTTGATTGTTTAATCACTCGAATCGTTTTGAACTGATTATCTGGCTTATAACACAATAATTGTAAAAAAAAAAAAACAAAATCTTTGTTGCTTACTTGTTTTCCAAGGTAATGCGGTTTTTGTCTTATAAACCACAAAGAAGTGTCATACGTGCAGTTCAAGCTTTTTGTGATAGTCACACACCGTCACACAGGCAGACCATACATGCATTTACAGCCTTTGTAAAACAGTAAAGCAAAACGTGCCTTGGCCGTTCCTGACCAGTGTAGTGGACTGGTGGATACTACACGTGAAAACACGGGTCATTGATCGTGACTTTTCCTGTTTGTCTGTGTGGATACTGACCTCAGGTGTAAAACTCCGCAGCGGAATGTAGCGAGCTGTACCACGATAATGAAAAGGGAAAGGTGGGTGGGGGAGTGGAGGAGGGACTGTTGCGTACAGTAGCAAACGATCTCCAGAATTGGTTGTTGTTGTTGTTGTTGATTCTTCTTGTGACAAACACGAACTGACCTGCTCTTGTTCATCTCCCCCCCCCCCCCCCCCCCCCCCCCCCACCCCCTTACCCCTCTCTGCTCCTTATTAGTTGGATCAACACAGAGGATCACATATTTTCACGCATTTACTTTCTTGTAATGTTTTGCATCGTTTGCCATCATGCATTGTGTTCCGTGGATATATTCACTTTTATTTATCAATTTAAGCTGGGCGAATGTAGCGGTATTGTCACCATGGACACTGGTCAACAGACTGGTACACAGATGTACTCTAGACGTAAAATATATAAACAAATTAAGAAAATGGATCTATGCCACCAGACAGAAAGAATTGATAACATGTTGAACAGAGGTGTTGGGGGTGATGCAGGGTGTTTTGGAAGGATGGAGGGGGTAGGGGTTGATTTGGAGACAGGGTCGTTAAATCATTTTTTTTAATCGCAGAGAACAACACATCTCTCACTCATGAAATCAGTGTCGTGTTTTTCGAAACGAACGATAAGAACTTGAAAGAGACAAAAACAAGAATAAACTGCAGAAACTGAATGTCAGTTTTATAATTATTCAGCCTTCCGTATGAGACTATTTCAGAATACTCATGCATGACAAAAAATGAGAAACTGTTATAGAAACACGAAGAATTATTGACAAAGAATGTAGAAAAAAAACAAACAAAAAAACTAGAAACGATTGAAACAAAGTTTCATCTCGAAGGTGATGGCTGGTGTGATACTCCATCAAGACTGAAGTATTGTAGAAACAGTATCTTACCAGTACAGTCTCTGTTGCTGGTGTGTGTTTCGATTTGTTATTACTGTTGTTGGTGTTTCGTTTTCTATAATCAGTTTTCAACATGCAAGCCGTTTTTATAATGAAACAGTGTCAGAGCTACAGTTACATATTAAAGGAGAATCTCTCTCCACACAGATTGCTTGGGGGAAAAGGGTGGGTCCATTTTGTTGGATGCCATCAAGGGAAATAAGGTGAGCTTGGTAAGACATTGTACATGGAAATTTGTAGATTATCCTTTTGTTTGCTTTTGTTGTTGTTTTTTGTTTTTGTTTTTGCCATAGCACATACAGAAAAACACAGCCAGAGGAGACCTCAAACGTTGTGTGCGTGATAATGTGTGTGTGTATTGTCCGTTTGTTTGTTTGTTTGTTTTCATAACAAATACTGAAAAACCAAAAATCAAACAGATTCCAAATACAATTATCAGAACTTGCCCTGTTCGAGTTTCGTCGTTTTGTTTCCACTGGTATCTGGCCAAATGTTACCGGACTCTTCCCCTTTTTTCCAGCAGCTCTCAAGAAGTACGTTTTCAGGAAAATCTACATGTATCCGACATAGTGCATTGATTCAGCGTGCACCATAGGACATTCTTGTCTTTTTATTGTTATAGTACATGAGAAAAGATGGCATGGTTATCTTCATGCTGTGCCGTGCATTGATTCACAGGATATGAGAGAGAGAGAGAGAGAGAGAGAGAGAGAGAGAGAGAGAGAGAGAGAGAGTGTGTGTGTGGTGTGTGTGTGTGTGTGTGTGTGTGTGTGTGTGTGTGTGTGTGTGTGTGTGTGTAAAAATACCTTGCTCAGATCTTGTGATTATCGCCTCCTGAGGAAGACCCAAAGTTGATAGATGTATTCTGAATATTTGGTGGTTATATTTTTTCTTTGCATGTATATACACAATAAATCAATTCTTTTATATAATAAGTTTGAATCAGCCTGATTTCACGATATACACATTGATCAAATTAGCCTGTTTGTCGATGGACAGACTTCATGCAATACACTACCTTTTGTGAAAACCTTGGTCTTAATTTCATGTGTTATGCTCTTGTCAGATCAGTTATAATCTTATAAAAACCAATTGCCATGCAGTAATTATTGGTCTGGATGGAATAAGTCTGTGTTTTGGAAATTGCTCTTTCTTTCTTTGTTCATGTTTAGTGCACAAGTGACGAATCGCCGGTCTAAACCTTTTTCAAATTTGAAATAATTTTGAATAAAGGTTTTCAAAGAATTTTTTTAGCACTCTAAAACTACCTTCAAGCATGTCTTGCTTTTTTGTACTCCCAGTTCTGACCGTGGTCAAAATGTGTTTCCACTCGCTCCAGACAAAACTTCTGGGCCGATCTTTCTGAAAATGTGTAGGTATGTTCATTATGGGTCACGGATGATGCCCGATGTTTGTTTGACCAGAAAAGCCGTCACTAACAGCTATAACGGCCCAAAACAGTGTCAGGCACTTTATGAAATATCTGAGTGACGAAATACATTATGACGCACGTTTGGCGTCGTCATACATTATGACGCATGTTTGATTGTGATGTTTTCACCCCCACGCGTATTCTAGATAAACTGGGAGTACGTTTATATACTTTGCATCTTGGTTTGTTTTTGTTGATTGATCGGTGCATTTTTGTTGTCATGTTGTCTTATTTCACAGGTGAAATTTATTTATCTGGCATCCGGTATCTTCATCAGGATGAGTAGGAATGTTCCTTGTAATGCTTCCAAATATCAGACCCAGCTGACTGTTTGGAAGCATTCCAAAGACCATGTTTCAACATTAATCTGAAATATGTACCTTGAAATATCGTGTTTATTGTCACTTTTTGAGACAGGCTCATTTGTATGCCCGTTCAATGCGGAGAACCCATTTCGAGGACATCAACAGGAATATGTATCTTTATTCGGTGAGGTACATCGTTTCAAGGGATATTCAAGGATATGCTATCATCCACATCCAGTGCAGCCCATTAATGTGAAACCTATCAAAGTCTAGATATATCTGTCTGGTCTAGTGCCTGACACTGCTTCAAAGGATGCCAAGGGCTGTATATATGTTCATCTAGCACATGATGTCAACTGAAAGGATACTTATCTCCATCCACTACAGTACAACGAATTAAAGGGCATCAGGGGATACATTTATCTTATCCAGGGCAGCATTCAAAGGCCACCCAGGACACCAAAGCTTGTGTTTATCTTCATGCAGTACACCATACTAATACAAAGGATACCAGAGGATATTTGAACTTCATCCGAGAGAGCTGTACAGCCAACAATAACCATTCGGACTACACAACTCGTATGTTGTTTAACTTGGTGAACTTTTTCTTTTTTTTTCTTTGGCTCTTTTTGAAAACCTATCCACTTTTTGTTACTGCATTTCCGAACACTTGTAAGCATGTGAAGGTTTGAGTATTTCAGGTAGTCTACGAGAGGCTCATTTTTGTTTTTTTGTTTTTCAGCTTATTCCTGTCCAATATGGTCTGATCTGTTCACACATGCGCCAATACCGCGCTCACGGTTTATTTACAGAGTGTTTTCGTATTGTAAAGGAAGAACTTGTGAGGCATCTAAGCGATTATTGTCGTCGGCATAAATAAATACATGAATGATGTATCGCTCGCTGATTAAGTGGCTGGTAGAATTTTTACGTTGTGCATGTTCCTTT
>JADBJO010011972.1:25000-40000 GCA_016801955.1 Conus betulinus
TCTCTCTCTAGATATAGATAGATTGATAGATATGTGCGTACGCGCGCGCGCGCACGTGTGTTTGAGTGTAGCCAAAAAAAAAAGAATGCATTTCATGTCCATGCCTGGAGTGAGTTGGATTATATATCATGTGTGGAGCAAGAAGATCGCCCATTCATGTATCTCTTTTCAAGTTAAAAAGTGTGTTGTGTTCAGGAAGGCAGTATGGTATACAGTGTATTATTAACTACGAAGTTTCCATCATATAAGTAATTCGTAAATCCGAGCGATATTTCTTTTCACTTTAATGGTAGAGTTTGTAGCTCCTGAAAGATATGTTTTTGTACTCTGAGCAGAAGTTTAAATGTTTATTTTCAGGCAAAAAATTGACACTGACCCCCCTACTGTGTTATTTGGTAAAACATTAAATGGTGCAGCCTATATTCTGTTTCCTTTTTCGAGATAAATTTGCTGTTGCAGGGAGTGAAAAAATGCAAACAGAAAAAGGACCAGAAACTAGAAAATCTGATGAAGCTTGCATTCTGTACGTGCACGTGTTGCTTGTGTTTTAAAGACACACGTATTTGTTTTTACATCATTATAATGGCGAAAAAAAAAAAATCCCTTTGTACTTATATTACATTAAGGGTGACTTTTTTTTTAGGGGGGGGGGTGGGGGTGGGGGGGGGGGGGGGGTTGCAATGTTGCTTGTGTGTTTATGTCTGAGAATATACCATTTGGGGAATGGATTTTTTCTCTGCTGTGGGTTTAAAACTGTTATTTCAAATTAAAATAGTTGTTTTTTAACGACGGAGGAAAAGAGTCAAAGTAGAGAAAGAAAATTATTTGATTCTCCTGCGCTGCACTCTCTTGTTGGACTTCATCACGCACGTGGTTTAGTTGCTTAGTTTTCTTGCTTTTGTTTGTTTGGTTGTTTTCACTGATTGCAGCCAGCCCTGTTCTGTGTCCTCAGTACTATCCAAGCCTGGAAAGACTCGTCTCATTGAATGCTCCTATACTTCTGGCCATCATTGTGGTCCATTTTATTGTGTCTCAGGACAATCCTCCTACCGAAACTAACTACTTAGCAGTGTTTCGTCCCACACATATTCAGATCGCCATAACGTTCTCCGCACCATGGCAAAGAACACACATTATTAGGCAGCATCCGGAGCTGGATCATTGTACAATTACTCCACTGTTCGCTGGCCGCCTGTCTACCACTCGCTTGTCACCAATCAGCAGACATCTGTCCAACTCTCTCTTGATATGGATCCGTTGGCTGATGGTAGCCCTTGTTCTGTTTCCCCACTTTTGTTTCAATTCATCAGCCAACCGACATCATTCATCCCATCACTCGCTCACAATCAATCCCTTGTTTGGTTGCCATCCCACCATTGACTGCTCACATCAATTCATCGGTTTCTTCCCAACCAGCTATCATCTACTTTCCATTGATCCACTGCCGTGTTCTGATCATTTCAATTACTCACGTTCATCAATCCCTCATCTGATTACAGTTAACCCATCTCTTTATTTCCTTCCATTCATCACTGTCATTCCATCAAGCAACTATGTGACCATTAGTAATCCACCAGACTCTTTCCGCCAACCCATCGTGTGTTGCCTTCTATGCATTGCTCTTTCTGCCCGCCCATGTTCTGTGTGTCCTTAGTTTACTGCTCGCTTCTTTGCGTGTTTGTTATTTACTCAACATCGCTTGCTGACACCAATCTCTGACATGTATAAGTCCATTGGTTCCTTGGCCTTAATCCATTGCTGATTTGTCATCAACACCCTCGCTTAGAGCTGGTAAACCAAAACTTACCTGTCCTCCGATCCATCGCTCTCTAGCAGTTAACTCGCTCCTTGCTTGTCATCAGTCCTGCAGTGGATTGCCATTAGTCATCTTTTTGCTCTGGTCTAGCAAATGGCGCATGGCAGGCAAGTGATCAGGTCAAAGCTTCCTCTCAGTGGCTGTTATTCCCTGCAGTCTCATCTCACGTGACGTCGCCTGCGTCATTTCCGTTCCCGCGTGTTTGCAGCGCAATGGGACTGGTTGACAATGGCAAGTGATTGATAGCCTGAACAGCACCAGCAATTCCATTTGCGTCCTTGATTTGTCGACTTCAGCATGCGGTGTTTTGGTTTTGTTTTTGCTTTTGTTTCTTTTTGCTGCTGCTGTGTTTGATATAACCGATGGATTTTGTTTTCTTTCTGTCTTTATTCATGACCTATTTTCTTTCCATTTAAAGTTGTTTGTACCTGAAATACACCGTTGGCCTGTTTTTACTGGTATGCAATATACCGTATTCACTTTGATCTCTCTTTGTCTGTAAACAGACCAATAACCGTTTGATAACAGTGTCTAATTTCTGTCTTATTAACAGCCATGCATCCCTTCGTCCTGCATTGATTTTGCATGCGCTTGTGAGGCTTCTTTTTACGCATTTTTTTTTTCTTTCTTTCTTTCTTTCTTTCTTTATCTATCAATTTATTTATCTATTTATGGTAATTTTATAGCGATTTGTTTCCGAATCTTATGAAGACCCAGAACTGTAGTCATGTCGAGTTGTTGCCATTATAGAGCCTGGGAACTTAAAAATCAGATCGTGGCCGTAGCGGTGAATGAACTACCTGCTTATGCAGAGTTATTTTGGATCTACGTCAACTAATGGTTCACCTATAAATTCAGCCCTGGCGTCCCTTTGACCGGTAATAGACCCCGATTGTCTGGAAGTAGACCCAGCCACTGGCTGCTGTGATGTATGCACCTGATGGACCAGGAATAGAACGACCTCCGGTTTTTATTTAAGAAACATAAATCGTGTCAACGTGTGCTTTGTTGTTTTTGTTGTGTTTTGTTGTTTTTTTTCTGGCACTGTAGAAGGGAGATTCAGACCCTCTGATATACACGTCGTCTGCAAAGTGTTTGATTAGGATTCTGATACTTGGAACGGCCATTGGTCTTTTAGCATGCATAACCTTCATTTTTTTTTTTTGTTTGTTTTAAGCTATGTTTTTCGAGGTATGGGATTTTGATTAAACTGGTGCATGACATTTCTTTTCTTTAGGCTCTAATGTATGGTTGTATGGTAAATTCTACTTCTAGTACTGTTCCTGATCAAAATGAATGATCATTTCACTGGTGTCCGTGTTTAACCTATCTGTTTGTCAAGGGAAACTATTGTGAGGTGCGGTGATTTCATAGATCCCATGTGTAGTTTCCATTTGTTTGGGAATGTTTATGCTAATTCCGTTGTTTACGTCAGTGATCGTAGGTTTGGCCATTTCATCAATCCCATGCATCGCACTCTGGTGTACAGGTAAGACGTCTAAGGTATGACCATCTGATCAGTCCCATGTGATATTTCTGTTTGTTTAAATAGGTTGCTTCATGTCAGGTTATTAGATCCATCCATTTATAATCCTACCGTTGTTAACTTATGTTTACTGAGATATGGCGGCCAGTTAATAAATCCCATGCGTTCTGTCTTATTACTGGTTCTCTCTCTCCCTCTCATCCCATTCTGGATTAATGGAAGTCATGACTCACGCAAAATCGATGTCTATATCTATATCTGTCTATCTAGCTATCTGTATCTATAAAGATAAAGAGAGAGAGAGAGAGAGAGAGAGAGAGAGAGAGAGAGAGAGAGAGAGAGAGAGAGAGAGAGAGAGAGAGAGAGAGTTATTTAGACTTGTTTCTCCCAGTTCAGGCGAAATATATTAGATGTATGACTTTTGTGTTATGCTAATGTAAGTTGCTTTACTCCTTTGTCTGTTTCACTTTTCATCACACAGCGTGTACTCAAAGACAGCAACGTGAACATGACAGTGTATTGAATGGCTGATTTTTGTTCTGTTCTGGAAAAGCCTTAACTTAAATCTAGATATTCTTGTCTGTTTTTGTTCAGTTAATTGTGGGACAGAAGATTATAGTTCTAAGTGGAATACGTATTTGATTGTTTGTAAAGCATCTTTCCAAGTTGTAGTATGCTGCTTGTGCATGCATGCAAATACACATATATGCGCTCGCGCGCGCGCGCGCGCACACACACACACACACACACACACACACACACACACACACACACACACATACACACACACACACACACACACAAGCACACACAAACATACACACACACATACACACACACACACGCGCGCGCGCGCGCGCGCGCGTACGCACGTTGACACAAAGCGCGCCCGCACACACACACACACACACACACACACACACACCACACACACACACACACACACACACACACACCACACGTGCATACATGCACACACACACACAAGCACACACACACACACACACACACACACACACACACACACACACACACACACACACACACAAAACCAAATATCCTTTGACAGATTTTCATTGGGACATAATGGACCATCAGCAGGTCAGATTCGACAGTTGTTCGGGCAAATAACGACAGTATGATACGTTAATGATTCATATTATTCATATTTGTTGTAAGCAAATGAGAAATGTCTGCGCAGAAGTATAGTGATTTGAAAATTGCGTGACCTGTTTGATCTGTCCCGTGTATATCATGAAATGATCAGATTTGCTTGTAACAGCACCGTTGTCTGCTTCAGGTGGTAGTTTGGCTTTACAAGTTGTCTGAAAACGTTCCACATGACGTTTTCATTATTCAATAAAATGTGTATTAACTACGGAAATAAGACCTGAAATAAAGGTCTCGAAATGTTCCACAAAATTGATGTTACAATCTGGTTGCTCTTCATAACTTCCTTTATAGAACACGCGATTATGCCATGCCATGGTGACTGAACGTTTGACTTTGAATGTGATTATATCTAGACATTAGTCATTTTTTCAGGAGATCTTCTATGGATATTGTTGGGATTGGAAACCACACATATCCATCTTGAAACCACTTGAAAAGCCATACGACGATTGAACTCGTAAATCCTGCACTATACGTACAAACATCTCACTTGTTACCAGAGCCAGTCTTCTTTTCAGTCAGTTGAATGAAATATCTACTGAAGACCTAAGAGTGTTCTTCATTCCAAGAAATTGGCTCTAATGACAACAATCAAATCTTCCTTTATTCTTATCAGTCAATGCACCCGGGTTCGGCAGCCATCAATAAATTAGTAGATGCGTGTATGCTGTATATAACATAGTTCTTTTCCACCCCCACCAGCCAGTTGGCATTAGTCTGACTTCCACTTATATCTTGATAAACACAAAATGTTCTTGGAATTATAGACGTTTACATTCAAATTCGAATTTTTTCACTTTTTGTTGTTGCTGTTACTATTCTTCTTTTTCTTTTGTTTTATCTTATCATTTCTTTTTCTCTTCCTTTTTGTTGTGTTCTTGTTTTGCTTGTCCCCCCCCCCCCCTGGTCCCCCCCCCCCCCCCCCCCCCCCCCCCCCCCCCCCCCCCCCCCCCCCCCCCCCCCCCCCGCCAGTCTGCCATTGACAAATTTTGTTCCATCTTTGCTTACGACTCCGTATGGGAATATGATATTATACTTGTATGAAATGCATTTTAGCGTCCGAAAGTAAAACGTACAAAAAAGTTAAGGAAAGGAAACAAGTTTCTGGAGATTATATTTCACTGTCAGAGAAAAAGGGGAAATGTTTTAGGGGGAAAGGCAAGAGCAAGAAGAACAACAACAATGATCTGCACATGTTGTTGTTTGTCCGTCGAGACGACGAAGACCATCTAGTCATCCTGGGATCGGGGGTGAGTGCGTAGACGGCTGGTCAGGCCGATCTGCGCCCGGAAAGACCTTTTACAGTATGGACAGGGGATGGTGGCGGCAGTTGGAGATCTGTTGGCGCTGGTCTTCCTGATCATCCTGCGCTGTTCAGCTGCAGCAATTCTGTTACTTTCACAGGTTTCTGCACCTTTGCGGACAACTGATCGTCACCTGTCTCTGTCCTGGGCAGCCTGCTCCCATGTTGTGTGGCTGATGTTGAAGGCCTTCGGGGATCTGTACATAAAAAGGGACAGAGGAGGTGGAAATAAGAGAAGGTGTTGGGCATGGGAATGACAAGGAGGGGAAGTTACGGGGGATGGCTTGGGGTGGGCGTTGTTATGTTACATTGACTGAAAACGTAAAAGTATCATGAGTGTTGATTCATTTCTTTGTGACCAATTTCATTTATTTTTATGCATTTATTTCATTCATTTATGTACTTATGTATTTATTTATTATTTTTTATTTATTTGCTTGTTCATTTGTTTCTTTATTTATGTGTTTTCTGAGTTTATTTATTATGCTGTGATTAATTCACTGGGTTTTTTTTTTTAAAGACGATATACACTTCATGTATAGTTTAAAAAAAAAACAACTATCATTTTTTTTGTTTTATCTGTTTATTCATGACTACCAACACCATATAATTATTCAAAGAATTAACCCTTTTCACGATAATACTTTTATTAATTCCTTACCCATTCACGTATTCGTGTTTTTTTTTTTCTTTTTCTGAATTATCTTAATCCCTACTTATGCTTTTTATGATACTTATTCGTATTTCAGTCTCGGTTAGTTTGCATCGATTTTCTTTGTCTGACATGTTCAGATATCTGTTTGGTTTATTTCATTTTCCATGTCCGAGTATCTCATACGTAAGATCCTAGTTAGTGGCAGCAAGATATTCGGGACTGTATGAAGCATGTCGCTAACACCTGTGATGACCTCGCCATGGCCTCTGATTTTGATCGCCATTTTATGATGGCATTGTCCTAATGACCTCCCAGCGATCGAATGATCTCGGAGATCACCTTTCTATGGTGATGCTGTCCTGAAAATGTCACAGATGTTTGTCTGATGTTGAAAATCAACACTCTGTAGTGACATTGGCCTAATGATCTCCCAGAAGATTTGTTATCTCTGTAGTGACATTGCCCTAATGATCTCCCAGAGGATTTGTTATCTCTGTAGTGGCATTATCCTTATGATCTCCCTGAGGATTTGTTATCTCTGTAGTGGCATTATCCTTATGATCTCCCTGAGGATTTATCTCTGTAGTGACATTATCGTAATGATCTCCCAGAGGATTTGTTACCTTGGAGATCACACACCATTGTTCTGGTGATTTCGCAGCACGAGGCGATATTGTCTGGGTGGTCACAAAGAGATCGGTATAGCATGGTGACATTGTCCAGATAATCCTACTGAGGTAGTGTGACCTTGAAAAACACCTTTCTTTGGTGGCATTGTCCTGATGATCTCAGAGGTGTATTATCTGACAGATTAGCATTTTATGGTGACACTGTTTTAATCATCATCTCAGAGAGGTTTCTATTATGACCTTGGAGGTCTCTATTCTATGATAACATTGTCGTGATGATCTCCGAGAGGATGTATGATCTTAGAGATCCCCATGTTGACGTGACAGTGCCCTTGCATTCTCATCATGGTCGTCTTATTTAGAGATTACCATCAATGGTGACACTGTGCACGAGGATCACAACATTCCTATGATCTTGAATATAACAATCCGACGATATCAGCAGGTTCGTATCATTTGGAAATTGTCATTCTGGTTACATTGTACCGAGAATAAGATGCAATTTTTACGAACTGGAGAATATCGATTTATGGAGAAAGTGTCCTAAAGATCTGATGGCAGTTGTATGGTCTTAAAGATGACTATTCAGTGGTGGCAATGTACCGATGGACTTCACATAGGTTAGATTAAACTGGAAATTACCATTCTATAGTTGCATTATCCAGTTATCTTACAGTAATAGTATGATCTTGAAAATAAGTATTTTATTGGGACATTCTCCTCAAGATATCACGGTGGATGTCTGGAAGTGAAGGTCACCGTTCCATAAATACATTGTTCTATGGATCTTAAAACTATTGTAGGATCGTTAAGGTCAGCATGCTGTATCTTGTATCTTCATGACCCCTAAGGTCTTGGTGGTCTTGCTGTCGCCCCCCCCCCCCCCCCCCCCCCCCCCCCCCCCCCCCCCCCCCCCCCCCCCTTTCTTTTTTTTCACTGTTTCCTTCCCCGTCCTTCTTTTTTGTTTTTTGTTTTTTCTCCCACTGTTTTCTGGAGGCAGCGAGCCTGGTGACTGGCTGAGAGGAGACTTGGAACAAGTGGTGAGGGGGGAAAAGGCTTTCGATTAGGGTTGGTGCAGCTGCTCTGTGGCTCTCCTGTCATGTCTGCCGTGGTGTCTCTTGCTGTTCTTCTTGTATGATTATTCTTTTGGGGGTTATCTCTGACAGCTGTCGCTTAGGTTTGCTTGGTACTACTACTACTATTGCTGCTATTACTATTACTTCCATTGCTGCTGCTGCTGCTGCTGCTACTTTCTGTGCAGTTGCTGCCACTATTACACACTATGTATTATTATTATTATTATTTACTATATTTGTATTATCAGTAGTAGTAGTATTGCTATCATTATCATTGTTATTATTATTATTATTATTACTATTTTTATTATTATTTTTTTCATCATTATTATCATTATCATTATCGTAATATCATCATCATAAGATTATTATCATTGTTATAATTATCATTATTACTATAATCGTCATTAGTTTGATGATGATGATGATGATGATGATGATGATGATGATGATGATGAAGATGACGCTGCTGCTGCTGCTGCTACTGCTGCTGTTGCTGCTGCTGCTGCTGCTGATTACTAGTTCTACTATCTATGTTAACATTATGATCATTATTATTATATTTTATTGTTACTACTACTACTACTACTACTACTACTACAAGTGTTATTAGTATTATTATTAGTACTAGTAGTATGATTATTAGTATTACTATTATGATTATCATCATCATTATTATACTTTATTATCATTGTCGTTGTTGACGTTGTTGTTGTGTTGTTGCTGCTGCTGCTGTTGCTGCTGCTGCTGCTGCTGCTGCTGCTGTAGCTGCTGTTCCTGTTGTTGGTGTCGTCGTCGTCATCATCATCATCATCACTCGTCTTATTGTTGTTGTTGTTGTTGTTGTTGTTGCTGCTGCTGTTGTTGTTGCCTTTGTTGTTGTTGTTGTTGCCTTTGTTGTTGCCGTTGTTCTTGTTGATATTGTTGTTGTTCTCCTTTCTGTTGTTGTTGTTGTTCCTTCCTGCTGCTGCTATTTTCATTAATAATCATTTGCTCATATTCGTGTCAGCGACAAAAATAGTAATGACTTGCTAACGTGAGAACATTTCTCCAAGTTTTGTTTTCTTTCCCTGGGCGCAAGAGCGTGTGTTGGGTAAGACACCGCAACACAGCTCACTGTGCATTTTCCACTTTTTTCCTTCTTTCTTTAACTTTTTTTTCCCTGTTGGTATTTCTTTCCAAAATGGCCAACATGGCTTAGAGGGTCAAGCGGGATATGAACATGACTCTCGTCTAGTTCCATGTTGTAAGCTCCACTTATTTTGTTGCGTAGAGCAGGCACGCATTTAAGACTTCTAACTCCGCTTATTTGTTGTTTATAGCAGACACACATTAATGACTTCTTTGTAAGAAGACTTTATATGTATTGTTACTTTTCTTTTCCTCTTTTGTTAATGCAGAAACACGATGATGTCATTGGTTGTGTTGTACAGTCATGGTGAGGTGTTTTCTTCTATACAATATTGTTCTGAATAAAGTGAAGTTCTCCTTGTTTCTGTGAAAAAGCTATTTCTTTCCATTTTTAAAATAACTATTATCTCAGACTATTTCGCGTTGCGGACAATTTGTGAACAGAAAGAGGGTGGATTTCCGGATAGTAAGGGCTGTATGGGTGGATATGGACTCTGTGGCGTGGGGGTTTCGGATAGTAAGGGCTGTACGGGTGGAAATGGACGGCAGTGGTGTGGGGTTCGTTCGTGTTTGGAATTCTATGCTTTTTACAGTATGAAATTTTGACGAGTTGGGTTCGCAGATGTTTGGACAGTTTCCTGGTGGGTGGGATTCCTTGATGTTTTGAACTCCCAGACTTGTAAGAATTTCCTGGTGATTTGTGGCCTGCTGTGTGCAGGATTTGCACAACTGTTGGAAGCGGAAGTAAAAACAGGATGGTGCAGCTGTAGATGCACTCTTCCTCAGCTAGACAAAACTACTATCTTGCGAACATTCTTAAACAATGATGTACATGGCATCAGTGGGGTTATTCAGTTATTGTCTTTACACCATATATTGTAATCTCGTAGTAAAAACAGCAAACGTCATATTTTTTTTATTGTATTTTTTGGTGCTACCTCACAAACTTTAGACTGTTCCTATACGTGAATGTCTTATTATCACTGCGCGGTGAGCGACCA
The DNA here is from genome assembly GCA_016801955.1 of Conus betulinus. Taxonomy (NCBI): domain Eukaryota; kingdom Metazoa; phylum Mollusca; class Gastropoda; order Neogastropoda; family Conidae; genus Conus; species Conus betulinus. The sequence goes on from JADBJO010011972.1 coordinate 35,271, forward strand.
GATTTATAAGCTGAGGTAGAGGACAGTGTATCATTTCCCCTGGACACCACTTATGCGAGGGTTTCTTTTTGACCACGCAAACGGTGGCTTTACCTTGACTGCTTCGATTGCAATTTTACTCTAGTAAACGATTAACTAGATATTTTTAGCAAAAGGCATGTGGATGATCAGTGCCAGCGACTGGAAGTGCTAAGTCCACACTCTTCATGATTGTGTTTTCGTAACGGACAAAATTAACAGCAAAGGAACAACTGCTGAGCTATTGCATTCCCCGTCTGTATATCCCCCCCCCCCCCCCCCCCCCCCTCCCCCCCCCCCCCCCCCCCCCCCCCGCCCTCCCCCCGACTCCGGATCGATTGATTGTGGAGACCCGTATCAAATATCTACGAGGCTGGTCTGAAATTAGAGAAAAAATCCTAATTTGAAAGAAAAGGAAATATTCATTTTCAGTGGAGGAGTAAATAAATGCACTTGATTTCCAGGTGTCCAGTTCTTTCATGCAGAACTGGTCCTGGCAAAGTAATTTTCGACGTAATTTGAGCTCATCTCGAGTCTTTTGATAACTGTTTGCTCATCTGCACTACTTAAACGCCTTCAATCCAAAAACAGCCACAAGAAAGACCCGAAGTAGACAAGAAAACGTTAAGAATCAGAAGAAAAACAGGCATATGACAATGCTGGTAACGCCCCCCCCCCCCCCCCCTTTTTTTTTTAAATTATTGTTTTATATATTAATCCTTTTTTTTAAAAGAAAAATAGCTCTATAGGAACCAGTGCCATTGTATTATTTTTTTGTTTCTCTTTTTTTTTTTTTACTGACATGTCACATTTTGATGGATTGTTACGTCTTGATAATGTTGTTTGTGTATATATTTCAACCAAGTGATACCGATGCTTCTCTGGCGGTGGGTCAGTGGTGTGTTTGTATTTTTGGCTTGATGATATCTGTGCTCAGCCTGACCTGTCACAGCAAGATCTGTGTCTGTAGCCATGTTCAGTTGATGGTTGGAACTGGTGTTGATTATCTTTGACATCTAGAATGTTCATTATCTCTTATCTTCTTTGTCCATGAAAGTGGCGAGTCTTCATAAGGGTTGCTGTGTGCAATGGTTCAGTGTGTCACAATAAACCAGTCTTTTTTTTTCCAGTTACATTGTGTGTGTGTGTGTGTGTGTGTGCGTGCGTGCGTGCGTGCGTGCGTGCGTGTGCGTGTGTGTTGTGTGTGTGTGTGTGTGTGTGTGTGTGTGTGTGTGTGAATGCATTTACATCAGAAATACATTCTATACATTGCACTGAATTTCACAGACTCAGATCTGTTCGCGGGCGCGCGTAAAGGCACACATTCACACATTCTGTCTCTCAGTCTGTCTGTCTGTCTGTCTGTCTGTCTCTCTCTCTCTCTCTCTCTCTCTCTCTGGAAAAAATCATAAGGAACTGAGGAAACAAAGTCACACCCATGAAAGTCAATCTAAACGCAACTGTTTGAAACATATGTTAATTTCTATCAAAGATTTTGGACAAAATTGAAACAAAACAGGCATCAAACAGTCAACAAAATATTACAGATACATCAGCTTGTCAGTTAATAAACATTTACTAACATTGCTGATTAACACATATGAAATGCCAGATTGACTCAAGACAATTTTCATCATTTCATTTAAAGATTATGTAGATTCAAAAAGATACTTCTTTTCTTTTTTTTTTTTTTTTTTCCTTGTCATCTGAATTTAACATAGCTGATAATGTCACTGAAATGAACAGAAAAACAACAATCACCATACATTGCTTTGATACATCATTACATCATTTCAATTAATTTCAGGAGTTTTACATTTTCACAAGGCTTTATTCCCCTTTTCTTTCTCTCTCTCTCCTCCTCCCCCCCCCCCCCCCCCTCCCCTCCCCCCCCCCCCCCCCCTCCCTCCCTTATACTCAAACTTCACTCTAAGTCTCTCATTCTCTCTTTAAGCCCACTCCCCCTTCATATGCACCCCCTTCCCTACCTTTTTACAATGCTTATGGATGTCTGACTATTTCTTGCCGGTTGTTACCTAGTACTGTGGAAGCATTATAGAAAAAAAAAACAAATAAACAAACAAACAAACAAAAACAAAACCCAAAACCAGGAGCATTTAGTTAAAGTTGTTTTCTAATGTGTACCGCTTATATTTAATTGGTGAATATAATTGACATGAAAAAATGACAACAACCTTGGCTCTGTGATGATTTCCAAATTTTTAAGACATGTTATTAAAGAATTTGGCATTTAATCCTCAAGCAGACCTGAATAAAGTGCCCATTTTCTTTCAAATTCCAACAGGCGCATTTCGGAGCTACATATATTTTTCAATACGATAGTTTCTTTTCAAATCTTCTATGAAAAAATTTAGTTTAGGCTTACTTTGATTAAATCTACATTTGTAGATAAAATATTTTGCCATAGTATAATAATTTCGAGTACTTCGTCCGTTTGAGTTATTTCATCAGTGCCAAACAATATTAGTTCAACGTTGAATGACATGCGCACATGGTGTGCAATTTTCTGTTTAAGTAGCATTTCCAGATTTTGCCAGAAAGTTTTAGAGTAAGTACATAGCCATAAGTAGTGGTGGATAGAATCTCGTTCGCTATTGCAAAAAGTACATCTATCATTTTAGTTACCCCCATTTTTTTTCAGAACAACATTTGTAACGAGGATTCTATGACAAATCTTAACTGAAACCATTTCAGTTTTATTTCTTTTTTATTTATTAGCCAACTTTAAAACCACGTTCCAGTCAACATAAGTATCAATTTTTTTCTCCCAGTTATTAAACGGTTTTATATCAAAAATTGTCTGCATTTTTAGAAGATGATTATAGTACAACCTTGACCTTTTTTTACACTGCATACTATTTGAAGTGCTTTTGGATGTTGATATCCAACATTGCTATCTATTTTGATACCTCTTATTCTCATGTATTCTTTTATTGCTTGTAAACAACTGACGTAGTAGATAGTTCACATTTATTTTATATTTTCTGCAGAAATCCTCCCAGCTTAAAAAAATCACCACTTTCATTTAGAGTATCTTTTACAAGGAGAACATTCTTAAGTGCCCAACTTCTCCCAAAAAAAATATGTTTGGTCGATTTTAAATTTCTCGTTGTAAAAATAGGTTCAGATACAATTTCTTTGCTTTCGTTCAAATCGATATTAGTATTTAGATCTGCGAATGCTAAAAATACATCTCTCCAGAAACAATTACATCGGCATTTAGTGTGTAGCGTTTTGCTCCATAACTACTGAGATTGTTTACTTCTGGACATAGCGTCTGAAGTACTATTTTCCACTTTTTGAGATCCGATATATAGCTTTCTTATCCATGTTAGTTTTAATGACTTTATAAAAGTTTTTATGTCTGGAATTCCTAGTCCTCCGTGTTCAATGTCGTACGTGGAATATTTTTTTTTTTTACTTTTGTCGGTTTGTTGTCCCATATGAAGTCAAAGCACATCTTTTGTAGTGATTTAATCTCAACATCTCTGGTGGGTTAGGTAATAAAATCCATAAATAAACTACTTTGAAAGAATTAGAGACTTCAGTATTGCAACTCTGCCTAGTGGGGTACACATTCTTTTTGCCCAAATTTTAAATAGAATTTTTACTTCTAAAAGTTTGTCCGCAACATTAATTTCCGTTAGATTTGTTAAATCGTTTGAGAACCAAAGTCCTAGGATTTTGAATTTTCTGGGGTTCCATTCCATATGCTTATGTGGTAAGTTTTTTTCAGGCGAGTTTTTTTTTTTTCCTAACCAAACATTTATTATTGTTTTTCAAAGTTAAGTTTTAATCCCGAAATTTGTTCAAATTCATTTAATATTTCAAAGACTTTTTCATACGACTTCCTGTCTCCATGTAGAAATAAACGTCGTGTCATCAGCAAACTGGTTTATTTTAAACACAGTGTTCGAAATAACTATACCTTTTATTTCTTGATCTTCTCTTATCTTGCATGCTAGAATTTCAGCACACAAAATAAATAGATAGGGGGAGACTGGGTCACCTTGACGACATCCTTTTTTAACATCAAAGCTTCGCGAAACTTTTCCATTGACTGTTAAGTAAGATTTTATATTGCAATAGAAGATAGAGATCCAGTTACAAAGATCTTTACCGAAACCAAATGCTTTAAGAGTTTTTTTCTATGAACTTCCAGCTCACCGAATCGAACGCTTTTTCAAAATCAACTGATACAAGCAGTCCAGGCAAAATTCTTTTTTTCTAAATAGTGCATCATATCGTAGATTATTCTCAAATTATCTCCAATGTATCTGTCTTTTATAAACCCAGTCTGATCTTCATTTATTAACTTTGGAAGCACTGTCTTTATTCTATTTGCTATACAAGTTGACCCGATCTTATATGTTACATTTAAAAGTGTAATCGGTCTCCAGTTTTTCAAAAATTCTTTTGGCTTATCGCCTTTTGGCAGACATATTATGATTCCTTCCCTTTGTGTTATGGACATTTTACCATTACTGAAACCTTCGTTTATGGACCTGACAACAAAATCGCCCAATTGCTTCCAGAAAAAAAAAAAAAAAATTAACAGTCATCCCGTCAGTTCCCGGACTTTTATCATTTTTCATTTGCTTTAACGCTATCGTTGCTTCTTCTTCTTTAGATATTATACCTTCCATTTTATCAGATTCTAATTTAGTTAGTTTTGGTAAGTTTATGATATA
>JADBJO010011972.1:45000-61086 GCA_016801955.1 Conus betulinus
ATGAGCGATGCTAATGTCTGAATGCTGTATGTTTGGCAACCCCAGTTTGTCATGGATATTGTTAATATCTTCTGTTCACATTCTCTACCAGGGTTTCCTGCCCTTTGTCCGGACCAACACCCAAGAAACGCACCGAATCTCTTCTCTGGTATTGTTCCAGATTGTTCCGTTCTTCTCTTTCACTGACAAGCGATTTCTTCAGACCAGCAACCTCATCTTGCAGATCTTCTACTTGATCTTCTATCTCCTCTAGCTTTTCCTTTAATAAACTGTTTTCTTGTTGCAGATCAAAAAATTCTCCCCGTAACTTTTCAAACTGGTCAGAAATGTAGGTTCTGATGTTTGTTTCACTGTCTTTAATGTTATCTTGCACAACTTGTATTTGCGAGCAGAGCTTTTGTTCAATGTTTTTTAACTGATCACAGATAGAAAGATTGCCATCGTCGCCCCCAGCTGTGAACGTAGTGTCGCTTCTCTCTGTTGTCATTTTTCCACTGCTGATGAGATTTGTTAGGGTACCTTGTTTGACACTGACAGAAAGTTGAGCGGTGCCTCTTCGTTTCACTTGGTGTCTCGGACACTCCTGGCGAGTTGTTGCTGGAGACAGTACAAAAATCCGAAGATCGTTTTTTTCTTTTGCCAGTCTTACTGTTTTTATTGTTCTACGTAGATGCAGTCATGTTCGCTTGCAGTGGGAGCAGCAGTGGAAACACGTCCGTCCTCTCCGAGCGTCGCTCACCGAATTTCCCGCTTCAGAATTTATACTTTCAAAAAGTTCTCTAAAAGAGTTAGTTCCATATGTGGGTAACTGATCACACTTGATTATATTTCTTCACTTGTCAGAGGATGCAAACTTTTCTCTCGGATTCATTCACATCAAATGATGTTTCAGATGAAAACTTAAAAGAACTGCAGCATTATGTAATGGACAATGCTGAAGCTTTGACTCACAGTATCAACAGAGCATTCCTTTAATACAATTGTTCTGCTTCTTCATTGTACGTAAAAGCATGTCTATGTCGTACTTGAAAGTTACTTTGTTATACGTAAGCCTTATGCTATTTACGATTCTTTCTGAAACGTACTTAGATCTAACCCCTGTCCCCTACATGCCATCCGAACCCCTCCTCCTACTTCTCGTCCCACAGCGCCCCCATCCACCCCACCCCCGACCTCACCACCCACCTCTCCCTTTTTATATAACGTATGTATCCTTCCTGCACACTCCAGACATCAGCAAAATGCTTTTACATTCACAAGCGCGCGCACGCACGCACTCTTTCTATCTCTCTTTTTGTCTGCCTGTCACTCTCTCTGTCTCTCTCCCCTCTCTGCTCACTCCCTCCTCACACACACACACACACACACACACACACACACACACACACACACACACTTCCTCTCTCGCTGTCACAGAGAGAGAGAGAGAGAGAGGGGGGGGGGGGGGTGGTGGAGGACAGAGACAGAGACAGACATACAGGCAAACAGACAGTCAAATTCGAAGAGAGATAAAAAAAAAATTAAAAAAAACCTTTGCTGCTTCGCCCTCCCGCCTTCAACATTGATGTTTGAAAAAAAAATGAAGTTACGTCACGTGTCACTGCAGTGTTGTCTTAGGGAGGGAATCAGAAAAGTTGGGTGACAAGTAGGATTTCTCAAAAAAGTTTCCAGGACAACTGAAATGCCCCTGGAATTTCTAGACCTGGGTCGTGTTGTTGGTGTCGGTCAGTGGTGGCTGTTTGGACCAGCACATACAGGGCACCACTTACCAAGCCCCCAGCTGATGGCCGTGACCATTGTGGCCTGGTCGCCCAGCCAACGTGAATGATCATCTACCTCCAGAGGGCACCATCATATCCATCCACTGACAGTCCTCCAGAACTGAGCATGTTGACAGGGATTTCCCCCACAGGGAATGGAAAGTGAACTGAACACGTTGACAGGGATTTCCCCCACAGGGAATGGAAAGTGAACTGAACACGTGGACAGGGATTTCCCCCACAGGGAATGGAAAGTGAAACTGAACACGTGGACAGGGATTTCCCCCACAGGGAATGGAAAGTGAACTGAACACGTTGACACAGGGATTTCCCCCACAGGGAATGGAAAGTGAACTGAACACGTTGACAGGGATTTCCCCCACAGGGAATGGAAAGTGAACTGAACACGTGGACAGGATTTCCCCCACAGGGAATGGAAAGTGAACTGAACACGTTGACAGGGATTTCCCCCACAGGGAATGGAAAGTGAACTGAACACGTGGACAGGGATTTCCCCACAGGGAATGGAAAGTGAACTGAACACGTGGACAGGGATTTCCCCCACAGGGAATGGAAAGTGAACTGAACACGTTTACAGGGATTTCCCCCACAGGGAATGGAAACTCAGGTCTCCACGTGAGCAGGGCAAAAAGGAGCCCAGGGAAGCAGATACTTCTTTTGAAAGAGTGGGGGGGGTGGGGTCCAAGATGGGAGGGAGGAGGGGGACTGATCAGGAATGATGCTGTTTGTTCCGTTTTGATCTGAGATCACATGACAGAGCTGCACACTATGTGAACCATCCCTCTCCAGCCGCTGACAAACACTGTCTCTGAACTATTATCTAAACCTTTTTTGTCTGAACCCGACAGCCCTGCTTACGACTGTGTTGTTGACCTAAAATACCGTGGGAACTTGAAGACACCCCGAGTTCTATTCAACCCTTTGTCGGTTGTTGACCTGAAATACCGTGGGAACTTTGAAGACACCCCGAGTTCTATTCAGCCCTTTGTCGGTTTGTTGACCTGAAATACCGTGGGGGAACTTTGAAGACACCCCGAGTTCTATTCAACCCTTTGTCAGTTTGTTGACCTAAAATACCGTGGGAACTTTGAACCACCCCGAGTTCTATTCAACCCTTCGTCAGTTTGTTGACCTAAAATACCGTGGGAACTTTGAAGACATCCCGAGTTCTATTCAACCCTTTGTCAGTTTGTTGACCTAAAATACCGTGGGAACTTTGAAGACACCCCGAGTTCTATTCAACCCTTTGTCTGTTGATGACCTGAAATACCATAGGAACTTTGAAGACACCCCGAGTGTTCCATACAGCCCTTGGGAAACTGGTATGTTCTCCACTCTTAACAGTGCTGAACAGTGCAGACACAGTGTCCATCACCAGCCCAGACAGACATATGTCGGCACCTGTTAACAACTGTTCTGTCAACCTCAGTGGGTAACAATGTGTGAGTGGTGTGTGATTCGTCCACATTTCCTGACCACCAACCTTATCCAGTAACAATGTGTCCATACATGTCAACCTCATCTGCTGACAACGTGTCCATACATGTCAACCTCACCTGGTAACAATGTGTCCATACATGTCAACCACACCTGGTAAACAACGTGTCCATACATGTCAACCTCACCTGCTAACAATGTGTCCATACATGTCAACCTCACCTGCTAACAACCCCCCCATATAATGTGTCAGACACACCCTGCAAAACAACGTGTCCATACATGTCGACCTCACCTGCTAACAATATGTCCATACATGTCCACCCTCACTTGCTACCAATGTGTCCATACATGTCAACCTCACTGTGTAACAATGTGTCCATACGTATCAACCTCACCTGGTGTAACACACTGTGTCCATACATGTCAACCTCACCTGCTAACAATGTGTCCATACATGTCAACCTCACCGTGTAACAGTATGTCCACACATGTCAACCTCACGTGGTAACAATGTGTCCATACATGTCAAACCTCACCTGCTAACAATGTGTCCATACATGTCAACCTCACAGTGTAACAGTATTTCCACACATGTCAAACCTCACCGTGTAACAATGTGTCCATACATGTCAAACATCACCGTGTAACAGTATGTCCACACATGTCAACCTCACCGTGTAATAATGTGCCCATACATGTCAACATCACCGTGCTAACAATGTGTCCGTACATGTCAACCTCACCTGGTACCAATGTGGTCCATACATGTCAACCTCACCTGCTAACAACGTGTCCATACATGTCAACCTCACATGGTAACAATGTCTCCATACATGTCAACCTCACCTGCTAACAACATGTCCATACATGTCAACCTCACATGGTAAACAATGTGTCCATACATATCAACCTCACATGGTAACAACGTGCCCCTACTTGACAACCTCACCGTGTAACTATGTGCACATACAAGTCAACCTTATCTGGTAACAAATTTGCCCATACATGTCAACCTCACATGGTAACAATATGTCTATATATGTCAACATCACCTGGTGACAAAGTGTCCATACATGTCAACCTTACTGGTGACAATGTGTCCATACATGTCAATCTCACCGTGTAACAATGTGTCCATTACATGTCAACCTCACCTGGTAACAATGTGTCCATACATGTCAACCTCACCTGGTAACAATGTGTCCATACAAGTCAACCTCACCTGCTAACAATGAGTGCACACATGTCAACCTTAATTGGTAATAACGTGTCCATACATGTCAACCTCACCTGCTACCGACATGTGCATACCTGTCAACCTCACTTGGTAACAATGTGTGCATACATGTCAACCTCACCTTGTAACAATTTGTCCATACTTGTCAACCTCACTTGCTACCAACGTGTTCAGACATGACAACCTCACCTGCTGACAATGTGTCCATACTTGTCAACCTCACTGTGTAACAACTTGTCCATACATGTCAACCTCACCGTGTGACAATATGTCCATACATGTCAACCTCACTGCTAATAACGTGCCAGTAACAATGTGCCCATGCATGTCAGCCTCATCTGGTAACAACGTGTCTATACATGTCAACCTCACCTCGTACAACGTGTCCATAGATATGAAACCTCACCTGGTTAACAATGTGTCCATTCATGTCAACCTCATCATGTAACAATGTGTCCATACATGTCAATCTCACCTGGTAACAATGTATCCATACATGTCAACTTCTCCTGGTAACAAGGTGTTCACACAAATCACAGAGATGTGCAGAATACACATACAGTTGTGCTGACGTACCTGGCCGCAAGTCTTTCATAGGTGGTATCGGTCATGGAGGGGGTCGGGTCCCCTTGTCCACAACGCGCTCCACCAGGTGCCTGGCTGTTGCAGCTGGTCAGCACAGAGACACCGCCCGATAGCCTGTGCCTTGTCCTGACTGTTGGTGCACTGAACCACAGGCCTGCAGGACACACAGGGGACAGACCCTTCAGCCAGGGGAGGTCACTGTCAGGGGTTGTACTACGTGGACAGACAATCAATTCAGGGTGTGTCTGGGGATTACTGCAGTACAGACCATCATTTCAGGGTGTGTCACTGTCATGGTCGTACGGCAGTGTATACAGACCTACACCATGCAGTGCATACACACCTATGTCATACAGTGTATACACACCTATGTCATACAGGTGTATACAGACCTACACCATGCAGTGCATACAGACCTACACCATGCAGTGTATACACACGTATGTCATACAGTGTATACAGACCTATGTCATACAGTGTACACAGACCTACACCATGAGTGTATACAGACCTACACCATGTAGTGAATACAGACCTATGTCATAGTGTATACAGACCTATGTCGTACAGTGAGTACGCACCTCAGCAGCCCACAGCCAGCAGCTGCCACTCTTTATATAGTGTGTACAAACCTATGCCGTACAGTTTGTACAGACTTGTTTTAGATATGAACTCAAACAATTATTGCAGATCCTTTGCTTCTACAATAAATCATGAGGTCCAGTTCGAAAAAAAAAAAAAGAAAAAAAAAAGAAAAATGAAGAAAAAGAAGGAAAAGAAAAGAATAGAAAGAAAAACTCTTGATGCCAAGCACAGATCCCGGCAAACCCGCGGATTGAGAAATCATCCTTCTTTTGCTTGCCTTCATGTCTTCTTTTGGTGAAATACCAAAGTACATTCAAGAAGAGGGCAAAAGCAACAACCACAACACAACCACAACTAAATGATACAACCGTAGTGTTTGAAATTATCTTTCAAAGCAGTTTTCTTTTCAAGGAAATTATTTTCACATGAATATTATTGACGGAATAGGAAGAAGGAACTGCAACTTCACTTATGGCTGCCCCGTTCCCTTTTTAAAATATGTCTCATTTCTCCATTGTTGAAAATGGCTGAAATTACGGACAGGCCAACGGCAACAACGCTGATTGTCAATGTACATGAAGATGAAGATAGGTCAATGACTACATGAAACGCTGATTGTCAATGTGTGCATGAAGGTGAAGACAAGCCAATGACAACAGCGCTGATTGTCAATGTGCATGTCAATGTGCTTGATGATGAACAGGTCAATGACAACAACGCTGATTGTCAATGTGCATGATGAAGACAAGCCAATGGCAACAACGCTGATTGTCACTGTGCATGATGAAGACAGGTCAATGACAACAATTGCTGATTGCCAATGTGCATGAAGATGAAGAAAGGCCAATGACAACAACGCTGATTGTCAATGTCCATGAAGGTGAAGAGAGATCGAAGGGAGCAGCTGAAAGCGTCACTCTCTTAGTCCTACTAGTCTACTGTCCACTTTATGTCACATCCAAGAAGATCAAAGGGAGGTAAATCACAGACAGGAGACATGACAGAAGCTGACGTCCAGTTGGAGACCAAAGTGACCACGGGAGAAACAGGTCACTTGTTTCATGTCGATCAGATACACAATTTCACTGTGGATCTGGATCTGGATCTGGCTGCATACGTCGATGAAACCAACTTAATTATACTGCGACGGAAAACATTCTGTTTTAAATCGCAATGTTATAAAAAACATGTTGAGTAAAATATTCTTCCAAAAATATCAGTCCCATCACAGATAGTGTGACACTTTGAAAAACACTGCATGACTGAGAAGAAAAAGACACCGATCCGACAGAATGACGCAATATACTTCAGGAAAAGACGTCACGACAGATGGATGACGACAAAAATTAAAAGTTGCAGGGTGTTTGTCGCTGTCGGCGTGAAGATCAGAGCTGTGTCAGACACACACCAAACAATAATCCCCTGATAGCAGTCAGCGTGAAGATCAGAGCTGTGTCAGACACACACCAAACAATACTCCCCTGATAGCAGTCAGCGTGAAGATCAGAACTGTGTCAGACAATGGGCACAAACTTAACAGTGGCAGTGTGCATTTCACAATGATACTGGTGTGCACTGGTCTGTGTCAGTGTGCACAGAGCTGTCTGTTACAGTGTATGTTGTACAATGATACTGGTGTGTACTGGTCTGTGTGTCAGTGTGCAGAGATGTCTGTTACAGTGTATGTTGTACAATGATACTGGTGTGTACTGGTCTGTGTCAGTGTGCAGAGATGTCTGTTACAGTGTATGTGTACTGTGATACTGGTGTGTACTGGTCTGTGGGACAGTGCGCACAGACTTATCATTTACAGTATGTATATTACGATGATACTGGTGTGTACTAATTGTGTCTAACGGTGTGCACATGCTTATGTCATTCACAATCTACAAAGACGTAAACCGTGCAAGTTGCTGCATACGCGCTGATGGGTAACATATGTAAAACCCAGACTTCGTCAAAAATGTCAGTGGTGTGCACAACCCTACTTCATACAACGTGTACAGATCTCTATGTGTAGCAATGTTTACATACCTGTGTTTGTTACATAATGTGCACTTCTGTGATGTGTAGTCCCTCGAGTCAGCTAAGAACTGTGCTTGCCTTTCAGGGATAGTGTCCTTATGACGTCAACTCACCTGTTGGAGCTGCTTAGAGCTTTTCACTGCCTTCCTCAGCTGAGCTGACGTCACGTTGGGCAGCAGGACTGCCTGGCTCACCCTGACTCTGCCGCTGACCATGTCATGGGTGAGATGCTTCAGAGCCAGCTCCTGATTCTGAAGTTGAGTGATGGCCTTAGCGACAACCCTGGCGATGACGTGGTCCTGGTCTGATGATGGGGTGTCCTCCGACAGATTTTGACCTCGCAGACCAGAATGCCATACTGGCGGGAAAATGATGATAATGTCACACTCCCGTCAACAATGTTTGGGGGGATGGACGGGTGGGTGATGGAGGGAAGTTGAGAAATGATGTTGGTGGGGTTGATGTGATGTTGGGGATTATGTTGGTTGTCCAGATATTTCGGAAACTTCAGCTGCGAGAGACCCATCATGCCCTCCCCGATTTTCTCCAGGGCCTGGAGACAGCGGCGCTGGCATCATCATCACGAAGATCGCTGTCCTGGAAGCCTTCATCCTGCAGGCCTGCTGGGTTTTCTGTGAAAACTGTGCCTGCCGGTTGATGGGGGTGGGGGTGGTGGGTTACGTCTGAAAAGTCGCCGTCGTCCGCGAGAAAATGCGTTGAAGCGGATTCTGTCTGACACGGACAGGCAGTCCGCCAACAGTCTCTACAGTATGAGGAACCCGACAGAAGAAAAGGGGCGGGAAGAAATAGGGTCTGGTGAGGAGACCGGGGTAAATGGATCGGATGAACGGGATCCAGGCGTCCTCTGGAGCACCCCCCGCCTGCAATGAACCATCACCAGGTTGTTTGTTTTCTTTTCATCAACCCTTGGTCGTTATCATGCATCATCATCATCAACATCATCATCATTATTATTATCATTATCATTATTATATTATTATTATTATTATTATTATTATTATTATTATTCATTCATCATTCATTCATTCATTTATCATTTTGTGGGTTGTTGTATACTTCAGTTACACACAGTCTAAAAACACACCCATCATGAAATGAACGCTCCATGATAAACGTTTCAGCGTGACTGATCTGGTCAGTGACAGCCAACCAATGATAACACCAGACAGTTCAGGTTCAATCCTCTCTGTGCCGTCCAGTGATTGAGGCGATGGCCATCTACAGTGCTTAAAACTCTCACCTTTGTGTCTGTGTCTGTATCTGTCTGTCTCTTGTCCATCTATCCGTCCGTCTACCTGTCTGTCTGTCTGTCTGTGTCTCTCTCCATGGTTCTACTTGATATCTTTTTCGTTGCACTCTCTCTCTCTCTCTCTCTCTCTCTCTCTCTCTCTCAGTATTTGCACACCAGCCTCCCCCCCCCCCCCCCCCCCCCCCCTCTGTCCCCTCAGTGTTTGTACCCAAGTCTCTCTCTCCATTTCTCTCTCAGTGTTTGCACACCAGGCCCTCTCCCCCTCCCCCCCCCCACCCCCCCTCTCTGTCTCTCTCTCTCTGTTTCGCCTTCCGTGTGTTGTACACCAGGCCTCGTCTCTCTCTCTCTCTCTCTCTTCTCTCTCTCGGCGTGTCAACAGCTTCTTGTGATGCTCCGTCTTCAGTCTTTCGTTGGCCAGAGGAAGTGCGATTGTGAGGTGTCTCATGGTGCGTGGAGCGATGGAGACTGAGGGGGTGTTTGACTTGGGCTTCGGGAGAGGCGGAATTGGTGTTTCGTGTGTGCCAATGGACAGGGCGGGATCTGTGCCGACACCAGTGTGTTCGCATATCGTTTGCGGTCGTAGTCCGATGTTGCTTCGGCTCGGTAGTGTATTCTGCGGAGTCTCAGATGACACAAACGGTTCTCGGGGGGCGAGACGGCCTGCAGTTCAAGAACGATTAGAACGATCCCCTTTGAGTCGAGAACGGTTCATAGACGTTCGTTTTCTACGGGGGTGGCTGGATTGGTGTCGTGTTGTCGTGGTAGCACCGCCCGATGGAAGATTGTCCCTCATCCCCTTCTGCCGTTGCAGAGACTGCATCGTCTCGTGGCCCTGCTGACTGGGCTGCACCTTGTGCAAGAGGGACCTTGTGCTTTGTTATTGCGTACTGTAGATTTGTTTGCAGTTCTTCGTGCTTCTTGTTTATGACGTCTTTTTTGTTCTCTTTACACATGACAGAAAAATTACGTCACTTAGTCAACAAAACACGAGTGTGCCCACGTGTGGGCTTTCTTTTTCTTGACATGCTTGATCAGTTTATGGATTCCCTAGTCTACAGTCAAGACAGAATCATAGACTATCGCAGTTTTTCTTATAGTATATGAATGATTCAATAAGTAGTCAAGTTCTGGAGAAGCAGCAGCAATGGTGGACCTACTAACATGGAGGGCCGCTATAGGCATTTTCGATGGCAGACGGAACGGCAGGTCAAAGGTCATTCGAAATAAGGTGGAGACTTTTGATCTGGATAGCACTGACGCATATAAATCCCAAGCAACTTTGATGATGTTATCGTCATATTTGTGCTATGTTGTATCATCATAGCGTTGATTCACAGTTTCATGAGAAAATGTAGCCAAGGTGATGTCCATGGATGGGGTTTTGTTGTTGGAATATGTGAATATGAAAGGAAACTGAGTTTCGCACAGCTTTTGATGTGCAGCAACACTGGTTTGTGTCAAGCCGACATGCACGTACAAATCATTGTTATTACTTTTTGTATCGTGCATTCTGTGTTCTCGCTCAGCAGACTCCTACTTAGCGGTGACATCGAGACAAACCCTGGCCCCCCAACCATGACCGACGAGAAATTTCTTCAGAAGATAGGACGGCAAGCGACTACTTTGACGACAGAACATGAAGACATCTTTCAACAGACTTATGCAGGCCATAAAACAACAACTGCAGCAACAAACTTCACTCATAAGAAATGACCAGTTTATTACAGGAGACAGCTTAGCCTCAGCACTGTGACAGACCAGCGCTAGGGCCTCCAGTTATTACAGGAGACAGCTTAGCCTCAGCACTGTGACAGACCAGCGCTAGGGCCTCCAGTTATTACAGGAGACAGCTTAGCCTCAGCACTGTGGACAGGACAGCTCTAGACGATTACAAGGTCAAGGATGGCTTTGACAGAGCACTGGCACTACCTCTAGGCTGAGAGACTTGAATAGGGTGACAGACCCGAACTGGGACTTGATTGTTGGTGCCATTGAAGGGCTTGGGAAGAATTCTGACCAAAGAGCCCAAGCCGTGCTTGATGACTGACCCGGTAACTAGAATGCATGTGTCTGAATCTGCAAGAGCTAAGTATAGAATAATCGACTCCTCTCCAAAATGCAGTGTGGGGTAAACACTTTATTGGGGTCAGGAGTACGATTTACGTAGCACCTTTAATTATTACAACCTTAGCTATAATTTCATAACAAAAGGAAACAACACGTGTAAATTAGCGCTTTGTGTGGTGTTTTACACAGACCAGGTACTGACTGCGCTGAATACTAGCCAGCACTTTCCGGCCAAGCCATTGATAAAGGGGGAAAGACTATTGGGCGACCATAGGACTGAATATGAGCACAGCCTCTGGATTGAACAGCTCTGCTAGTGTGTGTAAGGAACCAGGAAGAGGGAAATCACAGAATCGTCCATGATGATGTTCATACCGTTATTGCATGCACCGATTTATTTTGGAACGCACACATACAGCCACAGGGCCATGGGAGAGCCTCTATAGAGCCAAAAGCGGGCCAGTGCATGTGGGGGAATTGGGAAAAATAAAAAAAGGAAAAAGTACTCCCTTACCCACACAGAATGAACGACGCAGTCCATGGGTGATTTCTTGAACCTCACTTCATTTGGGGGCCAGCAAGAGCACCACATCAAACCACTGAACCCAGAGCTGCCAGTCCGTGTTTGCTGAGCTGCCACCACTTCTGCTCATCCGCCAAAGGTTTTAGGACAACCTGATTGTGTTGGAAGTGAGTTCTCCTGAGTGCATCTAAAAGTTGGAAAACCCCATTCCTCCAGAAAGGTGAGAAGGCAATCGCCAGGAAGGAGCAAGTCTTTTCAGACTTGATACTAACAGACTGAAGGCACAGCACGAGATCACCTAGCACGCAGGCAGAAAAAAATCATGGTCTGGCAGTCCCTTCTGGACCAAGAGGGGACCCACGGACATTACCACAGTATCTTTGGTATGACAGGTAACTCAAGGAGGATGTCATGTTTAGGTATGTAATACATAGTCAGGTGATAAAAGGGAATATATGGTGATTCGCTATAACAAATCAAAGATTATGTTACTGGAGCCAGACACGCTATCGAGATCAAGGTCAACTGGTATGGTTGAACTGGAATGAGAGTCAGGCGGGAATTCTCCCTGGTAAGGAGTTTCGGCTGCGAAGCCAAAGGTCTGGAGAGTGTTATCTTGGATCTTCTTGTATCTCATCAAGTTCAGCTTGCACCTAAGTGACACGCGGGGTGCAGGGTCAGTGCCTTTGGCTATCGGCCAGACAATGAAAAAGCCAAATTTTTGCCCTAGACTCATAAGCCATCCATCAATGGTCGTGTCAGGGGTTCTACTTGGGGTCGTTGTCTTAACAGTTCTGACTCATGAGTCGCAAGACACATGATAAAGCCCCAGATTAGTGAATAACAACCTGTCATTTCCTACTACAAATTTGTTAGCGCCACAGACGCAGGGTCTGTTACTATTTATACATTGCGGTCAAGTTCATTGTTAGGCAGTTTGCGAAAGTTCTGGTTTGACATAGTCATAGTACAAATGATTAAACACATTTTTGCCGCAAGTTGGAACAATCCACATCTAAGTGTTGCATGCCAATCTTTCTCTGCATGACAATGTGGGCTGTATGGGGTGATGCCCTTTTTAATGATGTTCAGGATTATCTGTACTATCGTTTATTTTTTTGTGTCGTTAGCTCTCATGATATATTATCGTTGCTCAGTTCCACTGTTACGAGATTTTGTGAGTTTTTCATTTGTTGAGTACGACTGCACTGGCGATCACTTAAGTGGTGGGTTGGTCTATGGTTTTCGAAGTGATTTTCAGTGATCCCCTATGTATGTTTCTTTTGCATTTCTGATGCACAGTGGGAGAGCTGTCTGATAAACATCAAGCTGTTTTTGTCTCGAGCAGAAACACAAAGAAGAGAGAAAAAAATTGGTATACAATGTTTGTTATATAGAGAGCAATAGGTGATTAAGAGGACAATGTTTCTTTGTTAGCACAATTGAGGTGTCCTTTTCACCCTCTTTTGCTGTGTTGCTTCATTTGTTGGATGACAAAATGAAATAAAACAAATACAAAAATGAATAAAAAAAAATTTCGTGAAGGGACCAAAACCAAACAAGTAATTACTACAAAAGATATATTATATATATATATGATTCAGCCCAAGATTTCAGCCCATGGCGGAACTATCCTCTTAAATTCAGTCCAAATAGAACTGTCAGGGAAGATAAGAAACAAGTCTGTCTTTCTATTGCAAATAGATGCTAGCGAGGTTCGTAGGTATGGTCAAGCAAAACAGATCCAGACAGTAAAATATTGCAATTCAATAAAAGCGAAAGACGCCAGCCGAGGAGAACGATCGGGAAATCGACTGTCTGCATTACTGGCCCACTGTTCCACACCTCCCGTTTTTGGGATTTTTCTTCCTCTGACTTGAACTGTTCAGCGGACTAGTGAGACAAGACTGTTTTGGGCCTGAGTACCTGCGGGCATCTGTCCCATGGAAAACGCCGAGGACACTCTCGCTGAATGCGAGCTCTAATACATATTACCTCCCTTGCACGTGTCCCAGACCAACGTATATTGTGTGTGCATTCCATGTCATTTACCACTCACAGTGAAACATATTCTTTCAGAGTGTTGGGATTTGCACGATGTGAGACATAAACATTTTACGGCAGTCTCCATTAAAACTTTGTTCAGAAATGCCCACATGATGTGATCTTTGCATTTCTGAAAGAGATTACATTTTTTCCCCATTTGATCTAAGATTTTACGAGGAAGAAAGATTTTAAAACGAAGATTCCGGTGTGTTTTTAGAGGGTCTATTTTAAAGGGTTGTGCGAATTTTTGTTCTTTTTTTTGTTTCTTTTTAGAGAACTTGTGAGTTGACCTGAACGCGGTGACAGTCCTGATTTTATCCTTTGCGGTCGGCTGAGCTATAAGCAACATTACCTTACCTTATTCTAAACGAATCCATCGTATATATCTTGATATTTTTTTTTTTCCAAAATCGTTGGCGGTAGTTACCAGGTTTCTGTTTAAATTATCATATAACTGACTCTGCCTTCCACCCTCTCTTTCTACCCCCTGTCCGACCACTCAGTGAACGTTATTTTCCATACTGGATCCAGCTTGGTTTCCGATCCCCACCGAATGCAAAACTTTGCAGATGTCAGTAAGTTGACAAGTCTGAATCCCCTACACCCCACTGACCCTGTTCTTGGACTAATTTACGAAAATGTCTTCACGTGCCCTATACGGTGATGGTCAAGGAGTGCAAGTAAAACCCTCCCTTTCATCCGGATCTTCAACAAGTTTCAACACGATTCATCTTTAACCTGTATTCCTTCTTTCTTCCGAATTTCGTTAAAATTCGGTGATATACTGTTGCATAATCTTATTGACAAGAGGACAGATCGACAGACAAACAAACATACCAACAGTTACGGGTGAAACATGTTCTCCTTGGCGAAGGTGGGAAACGCTGTTTGACTGCAGATTCCTTATCGCTCGCTACCTCACCCTCACCCTCACCCTACCTATCACACTCACCCCTCCTTCCTCACCCCCCCCCTCACCTCCTCCCCCTCCCCCAGCCCTGTCCCCATGCCATCCTGTCTTCAAATGCTCATTCTCTTTAACCATGCAACCCGCCACCTGTACTTCCAGCCGTCCAAACTCCCCCCCCCCCCCTTCCTTACACACCCACTTCCTCAAACTTTCTGTTCGTTTTCTGTCCCATCTTTTCGAGAAGAGTTTGGGCGTTTATGGCATTATGCCTTTTCTCTCCTCGCCTTCCTCCTCCCTTTTTTTGTCCGCAACCTCCCTTCGCCATCCTCTCTCTGTTATGTATGTATGTATGTCTGTATGTTTATGTATGTATGTATGTATGCATGTATGTATGTATGCATGTGGTGTATGTATGCATGTGTGGTATGTATGTATGTATGTATGTTATGTATGTATGTATGTATGTAATGTATGTATGTATGTATGTATAATGTATGTATGTGTGTTATGTATGCATGTGTGTATGTATGCATGTGTGTATGTACGCATGTGTGTATGTACCGCATGTATGTATGTTTACGCATTGATGTATGTAGTGTATGTATGTAGTGTATGTATGGTAGTATGTATGTAGTTATGTATGTATACATGCATGTATGTATGTGACTGTATACATGCATGTATGTAGTATACATGCATGTATGTATGTATATGTATGCATGCATGCATGCATGCAGGTATGCATGTATGTATGCATGCAGGTATCTATGTAATGCATGCATGTATGTATGCTGCATTTATGCATGCATGTATGGATGCATGTATGTATGTATGTATGTATGTATGCATGCATGCATGTATGCATAGTAATGTATGTTATGTATGTATGTATGTATGTTATGTATTATTATGTATGTAGCATGCATGGTTTTGTATAAATGTATGTTAATGTATGTATGCATGCTATATAGTACACATGCATGTATGTATGCATTTCTCTTGCTTTCTCTTCAATTTGTTTTTACTTTTTATGTTTTAGTTTATTCTGAGTTTTTGTCCTTTTTTGTTTACATTTCGTTTTGCTTCTGGTCAATGATAAAGCGCGATTTTTTTTCGAGCTTTGATGTAACATGTTATTGCTCTGCCTTCCTCAAGTAGCATCGTACACCTATGTAAATCATGCTATTAAAAGCACCACCCCCCCCCCAAAAAAAAACAAAAGGGAAAAGAAAAAAAAAAAAAAAAGAAAGAAAAAAGCTTTTGTGTGTTGTTTTTGGTTGTTTGTGTTGTTTTGCTGTGATGATTGCTTTTTTTTATTAAAAAAATTTTTTGTATTTGTTTTGTTTGTCCTTGGAATGTGCATTAATGGGTTGTCTTGTGATCGTTTATAAAACAATATCAGCAATAAACAGTAGTCAGCACATCATACACGAATAATCCCCAAGAACACGAAAGCACTTTACAATCAATTTGAAACTTTACAGTCCAGACATCCGACTGTCAATCTGTCCACACATCAGACATGGGGCATGCCTTCCGTAGATCGGATGTCTGCACTCTTTGATGTGTATAGCGCATGTAACAACGCTACTGGTTTTGGTTTCTCCGAGCACCCCG
>JADBJO010011973.1:10169-12669 GCA_016801955.1 Conus betulinus
GCAACAGCAGCAGTAACAGTAGTAGCAGTAGCAGTAGTGGTAATCATCACCAGCAGCAGCAGCCAGAAGAGTGCAATAGTAGCAAAGCAGCAGTAGCTGTAGCAGCAGCAAAGACAGCATGCTGGGCTCAGTGGAAGGTGGAGGTAACGCCACCAGGGTACAGGTGGAGGTAAAGCCACCCAGGGTACAAGTGGAGGTGGGTAAAGCCACCCAGGGTACAGATGGATGGTAAAGCCACCAGGGTACAAGTGGAGGGAAAGCCACCCAGGGTACAGGTGGAGGGTTAAAGCCACCCAGGGTAACAGGTGGAGGTACAGGTAAAGTCAGGTGGAGGGGTAAATGGAGGTGGAGGTTAAAAAACCACCCAGGGTACATGTGGAGGTAAAGCCACCCAGGGTACAGGTGGAGGTAAAGCCACCCAGGGTACATGTGGAGGTAAGCCAGTCACCCAGGGGTACAGGTGGAGGTAAAGCCACCCAGGGGGACAGGTGGAGGTAAAGCCACCCAGGGTACAGGTGGAGGTAAAGCCACCCAGGGTACAAGTGGAGGTAAAGCCACCACAGGGTACAGTGGAGGTAAAGCCACCAGGGTACCCACCCAGGGTACAGGTGGAGGTAAAGCCACCCAGGGTACAGGTGGAGGTAAAAGAAGTCACCCAGGGTACAGGTGGAGGTAAAAAGGCACCCAGGGTACAGGTGGAGGTAAAGCCACCCAGGGTACAGGTGGAGGTAAAGCCACCCAGGGTACAGGTGGAGGTAAAAGTCACCCAGGGTACAGGTGGAGGTAAAGTCACCCAGGTGTACAGGTGGACAGGTGGAGGTAAAGCCACCCAGGGTACAGGTGGAGGTAAAGAAGTCACCCAGGGTACAGGTGGAGGTACGCCACCCAGGGTACAGGTGGAGGTAAATAAGTGACCCAGGGTACAGGTGGAGGTAAAGCCACCCAGGGTACATGGTACTGGTAAAGAATCAGGTAAAGGTAAGTCACCCAGGGTACAGGTGGAGGTAAACAGTAGTAAAGAAGTCACCCAAGGGGTACAGGTGGAGGTAAAAGTCACCCAGGTCAGGGTAACCCAGGTGGAGGTAAAGCCGCC
This sequence comes from Conus betulinus, assembly GCA_016801955.1. Lineage (NCBI taxonomy): Eukaryota > Metazoa > Mollusca > Gastropoda > Neogastropoda > Conidae > Conus > Conus betulinus. Next base: position 11,263 of record JADBJO010011973.1, read on the forward strand.
CAGGGTACAGGTGGAGGTAAAGAAGTCACCCAGGGTGCAGGTGGTGGTAAAGCCACCCAGGGTACACTTACTTACGTACTTCCCCAACCTCGTGAAACGAACAAGGTGTATGCCAACCCCAGACTGGTCCCCAGAAAGTATGTGTCAGAGAGAGAGTCAGAGAGAGAGAGAGAGAGAGAGAGAGAGAGAGAGAGAAGAGAGAGAGAGAGAGAGAGAGAGAGAGAGAACACACAATACGAATTCAGATTAGGGCCAGAGCCCCACACTGTAGGGGTGATACCTGCAATATCCATCATTTGAATATTCTCATGAAAGAAAATACAAAGAAAAAAAGCAAGTACACATATGCATATGTATATATAATATATATATATATATATATATATATATATATATATATATATGTGTGTGTGTGTGTGTGTGTGTGTGTGTGTGGTGTGTGTGTGTGTGTGTGTGCGTGTGCGTGCGTGCGTGTGTGCGTGCGTGCGTGCGTGCGTGTGGTGTGTGTGCGTGCGTGGTGTGTGCGTGCGTACGTGCGTGTGCGCGCGCGTGCGCGTGTGTACCATACAATAATCTTAAGAACATGCGATCCAGTCAAGAGACAGAGAGAGAGACAGACAGACAAAGAGATACGACAAGTGAGGACAACCGACGACATGACAAGGGAAAAGAGAGAGAGAGAGAGAGAGAGAGAGAGAGAGAGAGAGAGAGAGAGAGAGAGAGAGTGACAGTCAGACGGACAGGACAGACAGACAGACAGACAGAGACAGAGAGAGACAGAGAGATGCGACAAGTGAGGACAAGCGACTACATGACAAGGGAAGACAGAGAGAGAGAGACGACAGACAGAGACAAGAGACAGACAGACAGACAGGGACAGACAGACAGAGACAGAGAGATAACGACAAGTGAGGACAAGCGACGCCATGACAAGGGATGACACAGAGAGAGAGAGCAGAGAGACAGAGAAAGAAAAAGACAGACAGACACAGACAGAGAAGAACAGAGAGAGAGAGAGAGATACGACAAGTGAGGACAAGCGACGCCATGGGACAAGGGAAGACAGAGAGAGAGAGAGAGAGAGAGAGAGAGAGAGAGAGAGACTGAGAAAGACAGACAGACAGACAGAGACAGACAGACTGAGAGACAGACAGAGATAGAGAGAGACAAAGAGAGACAGGAGAGAAATACGACAAGCGAGGACAAGCGACGCCATGACAAGGGCAGACAAGACACTGACAAGACACTGACGACTGGTGACGAACGGGGACATTGGCCAAGCACTGGGAGTGTCCTTTTGCCACTTCCTGTTCTCGCCTGAGTAGGAGGAGGTTAACGGTCTCCACAGACAATTGGCACACAGGGGAATGTGGGTCATACCAGGATAATGTAACGAGAGAGAGAGAG
>JADBJO010011973.1:17669-20169 GCA_016801955.1 Conus betulinus
CACACAACCCTCCTCTCTCAGGTGACACACTCCACTCTAAGGTCAACACAAAACCTCTTCTCTCAGGTGACACACTCCACTCTAAGGTCAACAGGACACAGCCTCCTCTCTAAGGTGACACACTCTACTCTAAGGTCAACAAGACACAGCCTCCTCTCTAAGGTGACACACTCTACTCGAATGTCGAAAAATGTCTACCTAAGAACGACACCCTCTGCCCTGAGGTCGACAAACTGGTCTCTGAGGCCGAATTACTCCTCCCTTCCACGGCCACAAACTCTTCAGTAAGGTCGACACCTCCACTGTTAGGTCTAAACTGTCCATTTTCATGTGAACACCCTCCGGTCTCATGTCGTCACACCCCCACTCTAGAGTCCATAAACTCACACTGTAAGTCCACACACTCCACTCTAAGTCTACACACACCACTCTAAGTGCACACACTCCACTCTTAGCCCACACACTCCACTCTAAGTCCACACACTCCACTCTTAAGTCCACACACTCCACTCTAAGTCCACACACTCCACTCTAAGTCCACACACACCCACTCTTAAGTCCACACACACTCCTAAGTCCACACACTCCACTCTTAAGTCCACACACTCCACTCTAAGTCCACACACTCCACTCTTAAGTCCACACACACTATTCTAAGTCTACACACTCCACTCTTAAGTCCACACGTCCACACACTCCACTCTTAAGTCCACACACACTCCACTCTAAGTCCACACACTCCCACTCTTAAGTCCACACACACTATGCTAAGTCCACACACTCCACTCTAAGTCCACATACTCCACTCCACTCTAAGTCCGCACACTCCACTCTTAAGTCCACACACACTATTCTAAGTCCACACACTCCACTGTGAGTCCATACACTCCACTCAGAGTCCACACACTCCACTCTACTTTTAAACACTCCACTCTCAGTCGATATATTCCACTCTAAGTCCACACAGTCCACCCTAAGTCCACAAAGTCCACTCTAAGTCCACACACTCCACTCTAAATCCACACACCTCACTCTAAGTCCCACACACTCCACTCTAAGTCCACACACTCCATTCTAAGTGTACACACTTCACTCTAAGTCCACACACTACACTCTTAAGTCCACAAACTCCACTCAATCTACTCTATGTCGACTAAGTCCACTCTAAGTCCACACACTCCACTTTAAGTCCCCATATTCCACTCCCAAGTGCATACATTCCATTCTAAGTCGATATATTCTACTCTAAGTCCACACACTCCACTCAAAGTCGACATGTTCCACTCTAAGTTCACTTGCTCCAGTCTGAGTCAACATATTCCACTCTAAGTCCACTGGCTCCACTCTAAGTCAACATATTCCACTCTAAGTCCACTGGCTCCACTCTGAGTCAACATATTCCACTCTAAGTCCACTGGCTCCACTCTGAGTCAACATATTCCACTCTAAGTCCACACGCTCTACCCTAAAGTCCACACACTCCACTCTAAAGTCTACACACTCTATTCTAAGTCGACATATTCCACTATAAGTCAACATATTCCACTTTAAGTCCACACACTCCGCTCTAAGTCCACACAGTTTACTTTAAGTCGACATACTCTACTCTAAGTCCACACACTCCACTCTAAGTCCACATACTCCACTCTAAGTCCACACACTCGTTCTAAGTCCACACAGTCCACTCTACGTCCACACAGTCCACTCTAAGTCCACACAGTCCACTCTAAGTCCACACAGTCCGCTCTAACTCCACACACTCCACTCTAAGTCCACACACTCCACTCTATGTCCACATGCTCCACTCTAAAGTCCACACAGTCCACTTTAAGTCCACACACTCCACTCTAAAGTCCACACAGTCCACTCTAAGTCCACACACACTCCACTCTAAAGTCTACACAGTCCGCTCTAAGTCCGCACACTCCAGTCTAAGTCAACACACTCCACTTTGAGTCCATACACTCCACTTTTAAGTCCACACACACTATTGTAAATCCACACACTCCACTCTAAAGTCAACATACTCCACTCTAATTCGGCAAAGTCCACTCTACGTGCGCACACTCCACTCTAAATCCACACACTCCACTCTAAAGTCCACACACTCCATCCTAAGTCCACACACACTCCACTCTAAGTTGACATATTCCACTCTAAGTCCACACAATCCACTCTAAGTTGACATATTCCACTCTAACTCCACACACTCCCACGCTTAGGTCAACACAATCAATTTCGATGTCCCTGGAAAAACAAAAAAACAGGGACTCTACAGTAAAGTTTGTAGTCTCTTTTAAGATCCACACTGAACCCTGAAATGCCACGATCCATGCTTCAGGGATAGACAGGCAGGCAGGCAGGCAGTTAGATAGACAAACAGACAGACAGACAGATACATACATACATACATATATATACACACATACACACACACATACATGCATACATACATACATACATACATACACACACACATACATACATACATACATACATA
>JADBJO010011973.1:30169-32669 GCA_016801955.1 Conus betulinus
CAGTGTGCCTGATCTGTTTCCACACACACGACTCGACTCTCCACCAGTACAGTGTGCCTGTCCTGTTCCGACACACGACTCTCCACCACAGTGTGCCTGTCATGTTCCAACACACGACTCTCTCCACCACCACAGCGTGCCTGATCTGTTCCAACACGCGACTCTCCACCACAGTGTGCCTGTCCTGTTCCAACACACGACTCTCCACCAGCACAGCGTGCCTGTCCTGTTCCAACACACGACTCTCCACCAGCACAGCGTGCCTGATCTGTTCCAACACACGACTCTCCACCAGCACAGCGTGCCTGTCCTGTTCCAACACACGACTCTCTACCAGCACAGCGTGCCTGATCTGTTCCAACACACGACTCTCCACCAGCTACACTCAACACTAACCACAATAATCGCTCGACTGCGGTACCAGCGGGAGTTTGCGTTCCCTCAGGAGGGCGTCGCCATGTCAGTCCGATATTAGTTCCCAGGAACTTGTGATTTCACCCGACGATCTTAATATGAACTCATCAAGAGCATAGACGCGGAGAGGAAATCGAGACTGAAGGAACCAGGACAGCAGGGCACGAAGGGCCACTGAATTTGCGACATTTTTTTTTTTTTTTTTCATGCTTATCGATGTGGTTGAAGATGAAGATGGCGCTGCAAAGTTCTGTTCTGGTGACAGGGGCATGACAGGGCTGTTCTCTACGCTTACCTTCGTACCAAGATATCTCGGCGTCAATCAGACCCCACAGATACAAACATTTACGCCTTGGTAAGAAAATATGACCATCATTGTTAAAGACTTATCCATTAAGCGGACAAAACTTGACTGCGTAATTCCAGTCTTCCCAATTGCGTCCATAGCAAAGTCAATTCGAAGTAGACCCTGCTGTGGCCGAAAAATCCCAGAGATAAGTGACTCTGATAAAAATCGACCCCTCGACCTCCCAACCCGCCCTCCGCGACATTGACCACTGCGCCACAGCGGGTGGTCGAAACATCTTTTCGGTATGTGTCTGCAGTAGGCTTACGGTAGTAGTATCTGTTTTGTGATAAATGCATGCTGCATTTCCAGATTAAGGGATTTCGCGCGTGAAGAAAACACAGTTTGTTTTATTTTTCTTACTCTATCCAGTACATGTCACAACACTGCTTGTCGCCATGGAACTAGCTTTCTGTTAGCTTCCTTCAATGAATACATAATGTCACTCTGTCAAGACCTTGGGCCCACTGCTTCAGGCGAGTGGCACCGGAAACCACTGACTACAGAGACAGGAAGGGAGGACGGAGGGTAGGCACCACAGAGACAGGGGAGGGACTCTGTACCGTACTGCCGGTACAGACCACACAGACAGGGGAGGGGCTCTGTACCGTACTGCCGGTACAGACCACACAGACAGGGGAGGGACTCTGTACCGTACTGCCGGCACAGACCACACAGACAGGGGAGGGGCTCTGTACCGTACTGCCGGGTACAGACCATGGAGACAGGGGAGGGGCTCTGTACCGTACTGCCGGGTACAGACCGCACAGACAGGGAGGGGCTATGTACCGTACTGCCGATTACAGACCACACACACAGGGGAGGGCTCTGTACCGTACTGCCGATTACAAACCACACAGACAGGGGAGGGGCTCTGTACCGTACTGCCGATTACAGACCACACAGACAGGGGAGGGGCTCTGTACCGCACTGCCGGGTACAGACCGCACAGACAGGGGAGGGGCTCTGTACCGCACTGCCGGGTACAGACCGCACAGACAGGGGAGGGGCTCTGTACCGTACTACCGGGTACAGACCACACAGACAGGGGAGGGGCTCTGTACCGTACTGCCGATTACAAACCACACAGACAGGGGAGGGGCTCTGTACCGTACTGCTGCCGATTACAGACCACACAGACAGGGGAGGGGCTCTGTACCGCACTGCCGGGTACAGACCGCACAGACAGGGGAGGGGCTCTGTACCGCACTGCCGGGTACAGACCGCACAGACAGGGGAGGGGCTCTGTACCGTACTGCCGGGTACAGACCACACAGACAAGGGAGGGGCTCTGTACGGTACTGCCGGGTACAGACCATGGAGACAGAGGAGGGGCTCTGTACAGTACTGCCGGGTACAGACCACACAGACAGGGGAGGGGCTCTGTACCGTATTGCCGGGTACAGACCACAGAGACAGGGGAGGGACTCTGTACCGTCCTGCCGGGTACAGATTACACAGACAGGGGAGGGGCTCTGTACCGTACTGCCGGATCCTCGCAGGACTGCGTGGCGCCACACCCACAACTGTCGGCCAGGTTATCGGCGCCGGGGAAGTAGGTCAGCTGACGTGAGTCTGCCGCAACGTTGACGTACACCCGCCCTCCCGTGATGGGGGAGTTCTGCAACCAAACGTTCCAGGGGCGGATCAGTTACATGAGGAAGGAGGGTGCGTTTGGAAGGAAGGTCTGGGAGGTCTCTCACTGGGAGATTAAGAGCCAAAAACACCAGTTTTGCCAGC
>JADBJO010011973.1:37669-42669 GCA_016801955.1 Conus betulinus
TTTGCCTGCATGAGCAGTTTGATGGCAAAATGGAAGGGATCTCTGAAGAACCAATCTTGCGTTCTCTTCTTTTTGCTCCTTCGCCTTCTTGCTGATTGTGCTTTGCTGAGGGCACTATGTTGTGCTTTCAGGGCTTTACAGACCCTCTGTAACCCTCTCTTTTCAGTGTTTTAGGCAGCCTCTATCTGGTTCTTGAGATTCCTCTTTCTCCTTTGGATGTTGTAATCTCTCTCGCTGGCGTCTGGGTTGTTTCTGTATTTTCACCTTTGGTTGTTTCACTTCATGGCCAACCTTACGGGTTCCGTACACAATGTCTCCGATACATAATCAGTTTGTGCTCCATGGTGCTCTTTCCAATATGTCCATCCAGGTTGTTTTTTTGTTTGTTTGTTTGTTTGTAGCATAGGCCATCGACAACATTCCGCCATCGCACTCGGTTCTGGGCTGTTCGCTGAATGCCTGTCCAGTTGGTCCCCTGCCTCTTCATCTCTGCCTCAGTGTCTCGCCTCCAGCTGCTGCGAGGTCGGCCTCCCTTCCTTTTCCCCTGCGGGTTCCATGTCAGGACTTGGCGTGTGGTGCTGGATGCTGGCTTTCTGAGAGTGTGTCCGGTCCAGCCCCACTTCCTCCCGCAGAATCTGCTTGGCCACTGGTTCCTGTCCTGCTTGCTTCCATAGATCTTCATTGTTGATCTTCTCTGGCCATCTGATTTTGAAGATGCGCCTCAGACAGGTGTTGATGAAGGTCTGAATTTTTGCTGTATTGCCTTGGTCATTCTCCAAGTTTCGCAGCCATTGAGCAGAATCGACTTCACGTTTGAGTTAAAGATGCGCAATTTTATCATCCTTCTGATCTCTACTGAGGTCCAAGGTGTTCTTTAGCATGATGAATGCTGCTCGCGCATTGCCCATCCTGGCTATGATGTCTCGGTCAGTGTCCCCCCTGCTTGTCAACTTGCTCCCAAGTAGACAAAGGAATCTACTTCCCTGATGGGCTCGCCCCCGACTGTGACTGGGTTGCTGTCTGTGGTGTTGATCTTCATCAGCTCGACCTTCTTCTTGTTTATCTTGAGTTCTGTTTCTGCTGATGTTGTCTCAAGGCGGATGGTCTTGTCCTGCATCTGTGTGTGACTGTGAGAGAGGAGTGCCAGGTCGTCAGCAAAGTCAAGGTCATCTAGCTGCGTCCAGAGTGTCCATTTATCCTATTGTTCCCGCCTGTTGTTGTGGTCTTCATGATCCAGTCGATAACCCGGAAAAAGAGGAAGGTGACAACAGACATCCCTGGCGCACTCCTGTCTTCACCTCAAAACCGTGTGACAACTGACCTGCATGAGCCACCCTGCAGTTCATATCCTGATAGGTGCACCGGATGAGAGAAATGATCTTCTCTGGTATTCCATAGTGTCTTAGTAGCTTCCACAGTCTCTTTCTATCTACGCTGTCGAAGGCCTTTTCATAGTCGATGAAGTTGATGTAAAGGGGTGAGTTCCACTCGAAGGACTGCTCGATGGGTTTGCGTCGATCGAGACATTATTCTCGCCATCTTTCGATAAGTCCTGGGAGCATCCTTCGCGTTTACTACTAGTAGCAAGCTGGAAAGAGGCAAGGTTGAGAGAAAGTCCACAGAACCCGTGAATCCGGTATTTCTCGGTGTCATATGGTATTTTCTCAGTGTGGACCGGTCTTTTTTCGGTGTCATATGGTACTTCTCGGTGTCATCCGGTATTTCTCAGTGTCACCTGGTCTTTCACGGTGTCAAACCGTCTTTCTCAGTGTCATATGGTTTTTTTTTTCTCAGTGTCACTCGGTCTTCCTCAGTATCATCCGGTCTTCTCAGTGCCATCTCGTGCCATCTGGTTTTTCTCAGTGTAATCTGACCTTTTTAAGTGACATCCGGTCTTTCTCAGTCTCACCCGGTCTTTCTCAGTGTCACCCTGTCTTTCTCAGTCCTGTCTTTCTCAGTGTCACCCTGTCTTTCTCAGTGTCGCCCTGTATCACCCAGTGTGTCTTTCTCAGTCCTGTCTTTCTCAGTGTCACCCTGTCTTTCTCAGTGTCACCCTGTCTTTCTCAGTGTCACCCTGTCTTCCTCAGTGTCTCCCTGTCTTTCTCAGTGTCACCCTGTCTTTCTCAGTCCTGTCTTTCTCCGTGTCACCCTGTCTTTCTCAGTGTCACCCTGTCTTTCTCAGTGTCATCCTGTCCTTCTCAGTGTCATCCTGTCTTTCTAAGTGTCACCCTGACTTTCTCAGTGTCACCCGGTCTTTCTCAGTGTCACCCGGTCTTTCTCAGTGTCATCCTGTATCACACCTGTCTTTCTCAGTGTCACCCTGTCTTTTTTCAGTGTCACTCTGTATCACCCTGTCACCCTGTCTTCTCAGTGTCCTGTGTTTTCTCAGTGTCACCCTGTCTTCCTCAGTGTCACCCGGTCACCCGGTCTTCCTCAGTGTCACCCTGTCTTCCTCAGTGTCACCCCTGTCTTCCTCACTATCACCCTGGCTTTCTCTTTCTCAGTGTCACCCGGTCTTCCTCAGTGTCACCCTGTCTTCCTCAGTGTCACTCGGTCTTCCTCACTATCACCCTGTCTTTCTCAGTGTCACCCTGTCTTTCTCAGTGTCACCCTGTCTTCCTCAGTGTCACCCCGGTCTTCCTCACTACCACCCTGTCTTTCAGTGTGTCACTCAGTGTCACCCGGTCTTTCTCAGTGTCACCCTGTCTTTTTTAGTGTCACTCTCTGTATCACCCTGTCTTTCTCAGTCCTGTCTTTCTCAGTGTCACCCTGTCTTTCTCAGTGTCACCCTGTCTTTCTCAGTGTCACCTCATCCTTTCTTTCTCAGTGTCATCCTGTATCACCCCCTGTCTTTCTCTCTGTCTTTCTCCTGTCTTTCTCAGTGTCACCCTGTCTTTCTCAGTGTCACCCTGTCTTTCTCAGTGTCACCCTGTCTTCGCCCTGTCTTTTTCAGTGTCACCCTGTCTTTCTCAGTGTCACCCTGTCTTCCTCAGTGTCCCCGGTCTTCCTCAGTGTCACCTGCCTTTCTCAGTGTCACCCTGTATCACCCTGCCTTTCTCAGTGTCACCCTGTCTTTCTCAGTGTCACCCTGTCTTCCTCAATTCACCCGGTCTTCCTCAGTGTCACCCGGTCTTCCTCAGTGTCACCCTGCCTTTCTCAGTGTCACCCTGTCTTTTTCAGTGTCACCCTGTATCACCCTGTCTTTTCTCAGTGTCACCCTGTCTTTTCAGTGTGTCACCCTGTATCACCCTGTCTTTCTCAGTGTCACCCTGTATCACTCTGTCTTTCTCAGTGTCACCCTGTATCACCCTGTCTTTCTCTCAGTGTCACCCTGTATCACCCTGTCTTTCTCAGTGTCACCCGGTCTTCTTCCGCAGTATCACCCGGTCTTCCTCAGTGTCACTCAAACTATTGCCGGGAGTCGGTGGTGTAGACATGTGTCGGGAGAAAGACGTTCAATGAAGCACATCAAACCATCCCACAGGCAATACCAAACTGGAACCCTCCCCGAGCCACACATCCCCACCGATTCCATCCCGCATGGCTATTGGTTCCCTCCTCCCATTACCCAATCCCACACCCCGTCCCCAACACCCGATCCCATCCTAACCCACTGTGATCCCGACACCCCCCCCCCCTCCCCAACAGCGCTGCCCCCCGTTTTCCCGCCCCCCTTTACGCTCTCCCAGTTTCCTATTCATCCCCCCCCCCCCCCTCTCCCCTCCACCATACGTACTGATGCACTTGCACCTCTGTGACGGCCACGTGGGGGTAGGTGTCCATGTCGCAGTAGACCAGGAAGGGGTCACTGTTCAGCAGGCCGCCCAGCTGGATGTGGTAGGCTCCGGAGGGATTCTTCTTCCTCCACTCATCGCAGGACTGGGGTATATCTGACAGAAAATCAGGGGGGTTTTAGCAGGCGGGTGTATGTCTGACAGGACATCAGGGGATTTTTAGCGGACAGGTGTATGTCTGACAGGACATCAGGGATTTTAGCAGACAGGTGTATGTCTGACAGGACATCATGGGATTTTAACGGGCAGGTGTATGTCTGACAGGAAATCAGGGGGATTTTAGCGGACAGGTGTATGTCTGACAGGACATCACTGGGATTTTAGCGGACAAGTGTATGTCCCGACAGGACATCACTGGGATTTTAGCGGACAGTGTAGGTCCGACAGGACATCAGGGGGATTTTAGCGGGCAGGTGTATCTCTGACATGACACCAGGGGCATTTTAGCGGGCAGGTGTATGACTGACAGGACACCAGGGGATTTAAGCGGGCAGGTGTATGTCCGACAGGACATCATTGGGATTTTTAGCGGACAGGTGTAGGTCTGACAGGACATCAGGGGATTGTAGCGGACAGGTGTATGTCTGACATGACATCAGGGGGATTGTAGCGGACAGTGTAGGTCTGACAGGACATCAGGGGGATTTTAGCGGGCAGGTGTAGGTCTCACAGAACATTAGGGGACTTTTAGCGGGCAGGTGTATGTCTGACAGGACATCACTGGGATTTTAGCGGACAGGTGTAGATCTGACAGGACATCAGGTGGATTTTAGCGGACAGGTGTAGGTATGACAGGACATCAGGGAGATTTTAGGGGACAGGTGTAGGTGTGACAGGACATTACTGGGATTTTTAGCGGACAGGTGTATGTCTGACAGGACATCAGGGGGATTCTAACGGCAGGTGTATGTCTGACATGACATCAGGGGGATTTTAGCGGACAGGTGTATGTCTGACAGGACATCACTGGGATTTTAGCGGACAGTTGCATGTCTGACAGGACATCAGGGGGATTCTAACGGGCAGGTGTATGTCTGACATGACATCAGGGGGGATTTCAGCGGACAGGGCTAGGTCTGACAGGACATCAGGGGGATTATAGCGGGCGGATGTATGTCTGACAGGACATCAGTGGCGCCTAAACGGGCAGGTGTATGTCTGACAGGATTTCAGGGGGATTTTAGCGGACAGGTGTATGTCTGACAG
>JADBJO010011973.1:47669-61086 GCA_016801955.1 Conus betulinus
TTGAACAAGCGCCTAACATACGTGAAACATACCACGACTAAGTAAGTGTTCAAATAAGACCAGCCGCCGTGGCGAAGTGGTTAACGTCGCGGACTCTTGGCTGGGAGGTCGTGGGTTCGAATCCCATCAGAGTCATGTGGGTTTTTTCTGCCCCCACCCGCTCCTGCCCAGAGTTGAGTTTGCTGCGGGCTCAGTTGGGAAGACTGGGATCACACAGTCGAGTTTCATCCACTTAATGGATGCGTTTCTGAGAGTGTTGCTCAAATTTCCTGACCAGCACTGCAGGTGCCTGTGTCTCTCGGGCCTGGTTGACGCCGGGATATATTATGAAGGAAGCATAGAGTACAGCTCTGTCATGTAGTCTCAGACCGAAACGGAAATCCGTAGCATCATCTAATCATCCTCATTCTCATCAATCAGCATTAAAAAAATGTCTCAAATTCTGTGGCCCTTCATGCCCTGCTCTCATGGTGACCTCAATTTCGATGTCCTCTCCACGTTTGGTTCCGTCGGGGTCACCGGTATCGGCGAGTTCATGGGGGCTGTCGTTGGACGGACGTGGAGGCGCTCTCCGGAGGGAGAGCTCACTCGCGCCGGCTCCGCGACTAAACAATTATTATCGTCAGTAGGGGGCTTAGTAGGTGGTGTCCTGCGTATGTGAGATCAGAACAGGCGCCACTGAACACCACCGAAGTGACTCAGCAACAGTGCAGTGTCTCTCTTGCCTCTTGACGACTTGACATTGACTGCCCCCTGTGGATTTGCCGGTGCGTGGGCTGCGGCGGGGCCGACTGGGCTGTGGCTGTGGACGGGGTGTGAAAAGCCCATCGGAGTGAGCGGCGTGGTTGCAATGCCTCTGAGCTGGCGCAGAGGTTGGGACAGCAAAAAAAAAAAAAAAAAAAAAAAAAAAAAAAAAGTGTTCAAATAAGACGAGAGAGAGAGAGAGAGAGAGAGAGAGAGAGAGAGAGAGAGAAGGGGGCATGAATATACACAGAAGAAGGCTCTATCTTAGAAGGAAAAGTGAGGAAGAGGGGTTTTAAATAGAATGGCACCAAGATGGGAAAGGAAGTGAGAGAGACTGACTGAGAGGATGAGAGTGCGAGTGAGGGAGAGGGAGACAGAGGAGAAGGATGAATGTCTATTCAGTAAAACCAAGTAAGATCAGGTCAAATGAGGTTATGCCGACAACTGCCGACAATACACACACCCACCGACCTCCCATCCGATCCCCTTCGTCCCCCACGCCTTTCCTTTCTCCTTCACCCCTCCCTCCCCTCCCCCCCCCCCCCCCCCCCCAGTGTGTGTGTGTGTGTGTGTGTGTGTGTGTGTGTGTGTGTGTGTTTGTAAGAGTTGATATTTAGCACTGTTCTCCCTTCTGCTTCTCCTCTTGGCCCTCATAGATCTTATAACATTTTTTTTTTTATCTTACTGGTGCATCGTTTTATAAGGCAAGGAATTTTAGTTGAAAATTCACTTCAATGTGGCCTTCACAATCCGCTTCCTAATTAGCCCCCTTTTTAAACACCCCCACCCCCGCCCCTTCCTCACACACACACACACACACACACACACACACACACACACACACACACACACACTAGTCGTTTCCGGGTCGGCTTCTATACTGGTGAAAAGCCCATCGAAAACGATCAACGTTCTCTCCCCCCCCCCCCCCCCCTCCCCAGCACTCCGCCATACCACCCCCAATTCCCCTTCCCCTCTAGACCCTTCAACAATCAATCTGGGTTACCATCACCACCCCTCCCATTCCCTCTCCCCCTCCCTCATCTTATGTGCGTGCACTTCGTTGCATAGTCAATATTTAGATAGCATTGGCTTTTGAATTCTAGTCTTACCACCACCCCCTCCCTTTGCCCCATCGTTACGCCTACCCACCCCCTACATCCACCATATACACGCACAGGATGTTATGTATGAAATGTATGTAACGTACACCCCATGTTGTGATGCTGATGCTTTAGTTTGGTGGACAGCCCAGCGATAGCCATCCACGCCATTCCCTACTCCGGCATACCACCCCTAGTTCCCCTTCCCCTCTCACCTTTCCTTCATCAGAACAGGAAGCTGAATCTCTTCTATTGTTCTCTTTCATATTTATGGCAGGGGTTTTTTTAATGTTTTTTTTTTTTTTTTTAGACATTTTATCACACTATTTTGACATTCACCCACCTCCACTTCTCTCTCTCTCTCTCTCTCTCTCTCTCTCCTTTTTTTCCCACAACTTGTTTCCCTTCGACAACCAATCTGCTTCCACCTCCCACCACCCCTACACCTCTGTCCCAACCCCTTCCACAGTTTTTATGCATGTACTCCAATGTAGAGCCAGAATTCAGGTTTCGTTGGATTTCAGAGATATTAGTTCCCCGTCCCTCTGCCTCCAATCCCCCTCTCCCCACCTGCCTTTTCATCCCCTCTCTATTTAGCCCACCCTCCCAACCCATCCCCTCTCTTATGGCTACTTTATGCACATAAAAAACCCTGTGTATGAACTACATTTAAAGTACATCCAAATTAATTACGCTATTGGACACCCCCCCCCACCCTTCACCACAGACCCTGTCCTCTCCATCCTCTTCTTCTTATTTTACACACTTACATGGGGCTACATGTGGAAATTATTGAGTTTCTTACAGTTTGTCATGGTCTCACCATCACTACTGCAACTACCACCCCACCCCCCACCCCCGGCCCCCTCCCCCTCACTTTTACTCCACTTTCAAGATGTGTTCCTGTGAATGAAAGTATTTCATCCCCCTGAGAATTCATCATGTATATTGTCCATTTTCCCCTCCCCCTGTTTCCTCACCCCCTCCCACTCTCCCTAAACCTTCCCCCTCACCCCAATCCACTTTCCCCTCATTCGTGTTCAATAGCTAACATGCTTCCCCCCACAATCACCACCATCTACAGTCCTTTTCTACTCTACCACCCTTCCCCCTCTTTTCTTCGTTCTCTTTTATGTAGAATCATGCCTTTATAAATAGTAGGAAATTTTTACTCCATTCTTTTAATTATACTAATTGGATGCAGTTGTGGATATATGTATGTAATTATATATATATATATATATATATATATATATATATATGATTATAAAACAAAACTTGCTGTTATTTCTTAGAGTGAAGAAATAAGGGAAATTATCCTTGCAAATTATTAGTCATAGTCGCTTTGGAGACTATAAGCTTGCTGAAGGTTCATTTTGAGAAGCATTCATTTATTCCCCATTCACCCACTCAAGCACATACTGTTAGTTAGGCAGAATCATCTACCACTGCAGATATGAAGGCTTATCACCCCCTATTTTCTATATTTCTATAATCTGAGACATAAGAGCAAGCTTTGTTTATAATTCAATATATATATATATATATATATATATATATATATATATATATATATATATATATATATATATATATATATATATGTGTGTGTGTGTGTGTGTGTGTGTGTGTGTGTGGCATGTTTCTTCTTCTTGGTCTCTCATCTTGGTGAGAGCTGTAGCCCCCCTCTCCCCCCCCCCCCCCCCCCCCCCCCCCCTTTTTTTTTAAACTTGTGTGCTGGGCAGTTAATGAAAGACAAGATAAGATAGGAAAGAGGAATATTACACCGTAGTTCTTCATCGTCTTACCAGATTTCACTTTGTGATACTTGGAGTGCTCTCTCCGCGGAGAGTGTTTCATCATAGTAGAACACCACAAATACTTTTTTTTTTTTTTTGGCTGTCCTTCCTCCGCAACATGCCTTTGTTAAACAATAAAGGAGGACGTTCCCATCGAATTTTGCGAGGAAGTACACCATTGTTCCCGTGAATTTTTCCACGTGCGGCATGTGTATTCTGCGCACCCGGGCGAAGAGAGAGAGAGAGAGAGAGAGAGAGAGAGAGAGAGAGAGAGAGAGAGAGAGAGAAGAGAGAGAGAGAGAGAGAGTGAGAGAGAGAGAGACAGACAGAGAGACAGAGAGAGAGAGAGAGAGAGAGGGGGAGTTTAGGCTCTAAGTTTTATCGTTAAATCTCTCTCTCTCTCTCTCTCTCTCTCTCTCTCTCTCTTAGCTGTCTCACCATATGTGTTTTTTTGTTGTCTCCGATACTTCCTCCCTCCCGCCCCCTTCTTCTTCTCTCTGTCTGTCTGTCTGCCTCTCGGTCTGTCTGTCTGTCTGTCCTGCTAACGCATTCACACAGTGTCTGCTCGTTAACAGCTAGGTCATAAATATCTAGCAAAAGCAACAACAAAAAAAAAAAAAAAAAAAAAAAAAAAAACCAACGACAACAACAACATCAACGCAAATCCAAACATGTTCAGAGACGCCCTGTCAGTTCTGCTCGCGTCAGATCAAGTGTCGATAAACCACACGTGCGGAACAGTCCGGTGATTCATTTCTCACTGCTGACAACAGCGCTTTCGCGGATTTGCTGACAAAACATTTTAGCCGGAAGCTTTGCTGATTTTGTGGATGGCGTCTTCTTCACACGTAGCTCCACGATTCGTTCACTCTTTTCGTTACCCTTCCTCAGCCATGCAAATGTCTCCATCTTCTCTTCCAGTCTATGGAAGGGTTACTCGTTTTTTGATGCCGGCATCGTTTCAGAGCCATGTGCCTTTTCTCTGAGTCACAGTTCTTGACACATGCTGTAACCACTCTGCAATTTTGAGAGAGCCTGGAAAGTCCACTGGAATGCACAGTGATGATGTGAATTCCCTTCCTTTATTTGAACTCACACGGAAGCACGCGTAAATTTGAGCGAATTTACTGTTACTTAAAGGGAGTAAACCACGAAGCGAGTTCTCATGCAAACATATGGGTACAGAGCTGCAACAAGCATGGTGCCCAGTTCCACATTCGTCAGCAACTGCAATGGGGTGAGCGTGTCCGTGACATCGTCCCTGCCCCCGCCGCAACCCCCCCCCCCCCCCTCCCCCCCCCCCCTCCCAACACCTGCCTCCCCCCCTCTCCCCTCCCCCCTTTAATTTTGTGCCCTGGTTTTGCACAACTGCCAGGAACGACACCCGGGGCTGTTGAACAGGAGGACGTTAGCTGATGGTGAACCCATCACCTGCCTTCATCACCTGCCTCAAACACTGCACAGCCACACTGCGGGGCTGTTGAACAGGAGCACGTCAGCTGATGGTGAACCCATCACCTGCCTCCATCACTTGCCTCCATCATCACCTGCTTCCATCACCTGCCTGCATCACCTGGTGAACCCATCGCCTGCTTCCATCACCTGGTGAACCCATCACCTGCCTCCATCACCTGCCTCCATCACCTGGTGAACCCATCACCTGCCTCCATCACCTGGTGAACCCATCGCCTGCTTCCATCACCTGGTGAACCCATCACCTGCCTCCATCACCTGGTGAACCCATCGCCTGCTTCCATCACCTGGTGAACCCATCACCTGCCTCCATCACCTGGTGAACCCATCGCCCTTCCATCACCTGCCTGCATCACCTGGTGAACCCAACACCTGCCTCCATCACCTGGTGAACCCATCACCCATCACCTGCCTCCATCACCTGCCTCCATCACCTGGTGAACCCATCATCTGCCTCCATCACCTGAACCCATCACCTGCCTCCATCACCTGGTGAACCATCACCTGCCCTCCATCACCTGGTGAACCCATCACCTGCCTCCATCACCTGGTGAACCCCATCACCTACCTCCATCACCTGGTGAACCCATCGCCCTGCTTCCATCACCTGGTGAACCCATCACCTGCCTCCAACACCTGCCTCCATCACCTGCCTGCCTCCATCACCTGGTGAACCCAACACCTGCCTCCATCACCTGCCTCCTTCACCTGCCTTCATCACCTGGTGACCCCAAGACGTGCCTCCATCACCTGGTGAACCCATCGCCTGCTTTCCATCACCTGGTGAACCCATCACCTGCCTCCATCACCTGGTGAACCCATCGCCTGCTTCCATCACCTGGTGAACCCATCACCTGCCTCCATCACCTGCCTCCATCACCTGGTGAACCCATCGCCTGCTTCCATCACCTGCCTCCATCACCTGGTGAACCCATCACCTGCCTCCATCACCTGGTGAACCCATCACCTGCCTCCATCACTGCCTCCATCACCTGGTGAACCCATCATCTGCCTCCATCACCTGCCTCCATCACCTGGTGAACCCATCACCTGCCTCCATCACCTGGTGAACCCATCACCTGCCTCCATCACCTGGTGAACCCATCACCATCACCTGCCTCCATCACCTGGTGAACCCATCACCTGCCTTCCATCACCTGGTGAACCCATCACCTGTGAACCCATCACCTGCCTCCATCACCTGCCTCCATCACCTGGGTGAACCCATCACCTGCCTCCATCACACCTGCCTCCATCACCTGCCTCCATCACCTGGTGAACCCATCACCTGCCTCCATCACCTGGTGAACCCATCACCTGCCTCCATCACCTGGTGAAACCCATCGCCTGCCTCTCCACCTGGTGAACCCATCACCTGCCTCCATCACCTGGTGAACCCATCACCTGCCTCCATCACCTGGTGAAACCCATCACCTGCCTTCCATCACCTGGTGAACCCATCACCTGCCTCCATCACCTGGTGAACCCTCACCTGCCTCCATCACCTGCCTCCATCACCTGCCTGCCTCCATCTGCCCTGGGTGACCTGCCCATCACCTGAACCCATACCTGACTCCATCACCCTCCATCACCACCTCCATCACCTGGTGAACCCATCACCTGCCTCCATCACCTGCCTCATCACTGCCTCCATCACCTGGTGAAAACCCATCACTGCCTCCATCACCTGGTGACCCATCACCTGCCTCCATCACCTGCCTCAAACACTCACCTGGTGAAACCATCACATCACCGGCCTCCATCACCTGCCTCCATCACCTGGCTGAACCCCATCACCTGCCTCCCATCACCTGCCTCCATCACACCTCCCTCCATCACCTGGGTGAACCCATCACCTGCCTCCATCACTGGTGAACCCTCACCTGCCTCCATCACCTGGTGAAACCCATCACCTGCCTCCATCACCTGGTGAACCATGCATCACCTGGTGAACCCACACCTGGTGAACCCATCACCTGCCTCATCACCTGGTGACCCCTGCCTCATCACCTGGTGAACCCATCACCTGCCTCCATCACCCTCACCTGCCTCCATCACCTGGTGAACCCATCCCTGCCTCCATCACCTGGTGAACCCATCACCTGCCTCCATCACCTGCCTCCATCACCTGGTGAACCCATCACCTGCCTCCATCACCACCTGCCTCACCTGCCTCCATCACCTGGTGAACCCATCACCTGCCTCCATCACCTGCCTCAACTCCTCCATCACCTGGTGAACCCATCACCTGCCTCCCTGCCTCCATCACCTGGTGAAACCCATCACCTGCCTCCATCACCTGGTGAACCCTTACCTGCCACCTGGTGCCTCCATCCATCACCTGCCTCACCTGCCTCCATCACCTGGTGAACCCTGCCCACCTGCCTCCATCACCTGCCTCCAACCCATCACCTGAACCCATCACCTGGTGAAACCCATCACCTGCCTCCATCACCTGCCTCCATCACCCACCACCTGCCTCCTCACCTGGTGAACCCATCACCTGCCTCCATCACCTGGTGACCCATCACCTGCCTCCATCACCTGGTGAACCCCATCACCTGCCTCCATCACCTGCCTCCATCACCTGCCTCCATGGTAACCCATCACCTGCCTCCATCACCTGCATCACCTGCCTCCATCACCTGGTGAACCCATCACCTGCCTGCCTCCATCCATCACCTGGTGAAAACCCATCACCTGCCTCCATCACCTGCCTCCATCACCTGGTGAACCCCCCTCTCACCTGCCTCCATCACCTGGTGAAACCCATCACCTGCCTCCATCACCTGCTCATCACCTGGTGCCTCCATCACCTGCCTCCATCACTGAAAATCACCTGCCTCCATCACCTGTGAAAAAAACCCATCACCTGCCTCCATCACTGCCTCCATCACCTGGTGAAACCCATCACCTGCCTCCATCACCTGCCTCCATCACGTCAGCCTGGTGAACCCATCACCTGCCTCCATCACCTGCCTCCATCACCTGGTGAACCCATCACCTGCCTCCATCACCCTGCCCCATCACCTGCCTCCATCACTGCTGCCTCCATCACCTGGTGAACCCATCTCCATCTGCCTGGTCATCCATCACCTGCCCCATCACCTGCCATCACATGCCTCCATCACCTGGTGAAACCACCACCTGCCTCCATCACCTGGTACATGCCTCCATCACCTGGTGAACCCATCACCTGCCTTCATCACCTGGTGAACCCATCACCTTCCTCCATCACCTGGTGCCTCCATCACCCCTCCATGAACCCATCACCTGGTGAACCCAACACCTGCCTCCATCACCTGCCTCCATCACCTGGTGAACCCAACACGTGCCTCCATCACCTGAATTCATCACCTGCCTCAAACACTGCACAGCCACACTGCGGGGCTGTTGAACAGGAGGAAGTCAGCTGATGGTGAACCCATCACCTGCCTTCATCACCTGCCTCAAACACCGCACATCCACACTGCGGAAAGGATGGCACGTGGCCCAAGCATCAAGTCCTTTCAATGTCGGTGAGGATTTGTGGCGGGGATCCGAATCAACGGCGGACCCCTGGATGTGTTCATACATTAATAAAAGATTATCACAACAGTCTGCTGAACACGAAACACCGTCAAGTACTGCTGCGAAGTGATCACTCTCTACATACTGATATATGGATTAGTAAGTCAAAATACAAATACAAATAAAAACAAGGCGCAAACTACCGTTTCTGTAACTCGCAATACAAAACCACACCAGTACATTTCGACAAACACGCCAGTTCTTTTGTCTAGACGTGAAAAAATAACAGACATTCGAAATGCAGTAACAATATTCCCCACAGCGTGGTAAGAACGAACAAATCAATTTTTAACGTGACATTTATTTTTCTGCTGGCTGCAGTCTAGGTTATAATTGTGCATTTCCTATGTCTGTTGTGTGCATAGTCTGACGAGGACCTATTGGTTGAAAATGTCCTTGACTGTTGTGAACTGCGAGTAAAACAACCGTCACTTTGCGCTTGTTTGTGTGTATGTGTTCTGGCCTGTTTTCAGCCATGCTGTTGTCTGTTTCAGTGTCATCATTGGGGGGGGGGGGGGGGGGAGGAGAGAGAGAGAGAGAGAGAGAGAGAGAGAGAATTTTTGCTTAAAAGCCCAGCCGATCGTCTCCTCATGGAATGATAAAACTTTTCAGTGATAGAAACGTTGTCATTTTCTATTTTGCATGTCATATTTTAGAAATGAGACACGGGAAGCGACTCTCAAGTCCATACCAACTTGTTTACCCTCGCGTAGAAAAAAGGAAAGGTTTTGTTTTCACTCATTCTCCCGCGGACAGGGCGAATCCAAGATTCATTCAACGAAGCAGCTGTTTGTTCTCGGCGGCTGCCAGTCTGACTGGTTTAATTTTTGGCCGTGACGGTGCATTTGACAAGACACACCCGGGCAGACACACATCTAACGCACCACTAAGGCACAGTTTGAGGCGAAAGATTACCTCGGTGTCGCTGTCTGTTGTCTTGACCGACGGGGAGATTTTTATATGTATATGATGCTCGCCCTTTGACATTTGTGATGCATTTGCAGGAGAACAGAGATGAACGGCTTTCCTCTGCCTCGACCCTACCATGCTTTTGGTTCGTTCCCGCTACTGATTAATTGTGACTGAAATCTTTTTTTTCGCCGGTTCGTTTCGAGCTATCGCGTGGCGCTGCCGTGGAGATCTGCCGGCCTGCGCTGCTCTCGAAAACAGACGACCTCAGCTCAAGCAAATCCAATCGCATCGCTGTTTTGTTTTCCATTCCGCTCTGTACGTAGTTTGTGTCATGTGACTAAGTGGTTAAGTCCGAGAACTCGGAACAGCAGACGAAGAGGTTGTGGCAAAATCAGTTCTTTTTTTTTTTCTTTCTCTCTTTTAATTACAACAGTGTGAATGAATTCACATTGCAACCAACTTTGATTTTAAGATGAAAAGCTGGGATTTTTTTTTAACAGTTTGAATTCAGCTTAAAGTTCCTTCGAGGGAATCTGTTGAAAAAACAGGGGTCAGTCAGTACTGGTACGTTCAGGACTTTTGGGAGAAATCCGTTGCTCCCCCCTCCTCCACCCCCTCCATCCACACACACACATTACGTCGCCTTTACGTGTGCGAGGCGTCTTACTGTTGAAACGGGTGTTAAACCTGCCAGTAGGCTATATACATCAAAGACACGACAAATACAATGTCGCCTAACCCCCATCCCCATCCTCCTCCGTCCCACCCTATCTCCGTCACCATCACCAACTGTCTAAATGCAAAACACATCCAACACTCCAGAACATGGCAATCTGGCTGCTGGATGCCCAAGGCATGTAAGGAAAGACCATGCTGAGTGCACTAAGCGTTATCTTTCGTTTACCACGTTCAGTTGTAATTATCTCTCGTTTACCACGTTCAGTTGTAATATCTTTCGTTTATCACGTTCAGTTGTAATATCTATTCGTTACCACGTTTCAGTTGTAATTATCTCTCGTTTACCACGTTCAGTTGTAATTATCTTTCGTTTACCACGTTAGTTTAATTTAACAAAAGCGTATTCTATCAACAAATATGCCAGGTAACATTAAAAAAAGGAAAAAGGTTGTAATGGTTAACAAAACTGTAGTAGATACAACGTCACTACCTAATCATCAGATGGTGATAGCACAACTGGTATGTTATTGATTGTGTTAAAGAAAAACAAACAAAAATGAAGCAGGTGAAGGCTGTACTTACCAAAGATAAGTGAATATGCAAACAAAGGCTGGAAAAAAGTAGACGACAGTAAAAAATGACAAAGCCAAAGCAGAGAAGTGAGAATTTATGGCACAGAATTTTCAGGCGGAGAAAGCGTTTGTAAAGAAAACGGTCACTGGACGTCCCTCAAGGATACCGCTGAGTGCATAAAAAGGAGAAGAATTAATTTGCAGTTATGACGCCTTTCCCACCCCCAGCTCTCAAAGACTCTGTAACCGGATCGTATACGTTTTTCCTCTTTTGTCTTGACTGTCTCTTAACACTCACCTTTTACGTACATATGGGGGTCGTTACTAATATGCGTCACTGTGTTTAGCACGCCTCGTGTACATTGTAAAAAGACGGACTGCCTGGAACACGAGATCCTATACGCTACATTTTAGTTTGACAGTGTTTGACTATTACACGACTGTGTATGTATTCCCACGATGTATGCTCCGGAAAGAAAGGGAGGTGGAATGGGTTGAGGAGGAGGGGAAGATGGGGTGAGGGTTGAGGGGGTGGGAGGGGGGTATGTGGTATACCCACCCTCGACCTCCAAAGTAAACACGAGGCGAAGGATGGCATGTAGGCATATTTTGATGACCCCATCCTCGCAGACAACCACGCCCAGCTTCGGAGGCCAGAGCTCCCCTTTTTTTTCTCGGGGGAAATATTGATGGCTATGTCAAAGGCCTGGCACGCCTGAAGACGATCTCCACCTAACCTGGGATAGCAAACATCTTCAGGACACAGCATGCAGTCTGCACAAGCAACACACTGACAAAAGATCACACGGCTGGAGGGATTATGATGTCAGTGCAGTGTCTCCTCTGGCAGGGGCGATCTGATATTGATGGTGCCCGATCGGATGCCGGTATTGACCGAGGCTTCAACGTGACTGGACTCGGTGTGGCTGTGTACACAGAAGTCAGCATGAGTGTCGTGGGAGGTGTGCACCCTGAGGCGGCACAGAAGAGAGAGAGAGAAAACAAAAAACAAAAACAAAAACAAAACAAAAAGAAACAGATGCTGGTTTTAACGTTAGGCTCTCAGGACGTCGGCCACTCGTACCAGGCGTGGAGGCTGGATACTACGCGTTTCTTGCGTCACGCCACCGTAAGTCTAGCTCATACGCTGGCAGGAGTTTTGACAGCAGAACGTTGGAAAGGTGAGATTCTAAGGTCTGTTTGGATCATCTTCTTCTGATTGGGTAATCAGTGTGATTACTCCTGTCCGCACCTTGACAAAGTAATGGATGTTTTTTGTTGACTGATACAAGTTTTCCCAAAATTAACAGAATTTTATCTACGGATCACGGCACCGAGAGCTAAGGGTACATACACTGCAGGTAAGTGAGCTTTGCTGAAACGCAGCCAACCACATAAGCAGCAGAGTGCTGAAAGGTACATGGATGTATGATTCAGACTGGGAAGTTTAAGGCGGCGGAAGGAGAGGTTCCGCCTTACATCATATCGTCGCCTTACATCATATCGTCGCTTACATCATATCGTCCCATGTACACGATGAAGCTTCAGTAGTTCAGGCTCTTACGGCTGTTCGGCTTGCCTGTAACTTTTTTGTACTCCCAGTTCTTATTTTAGAACAGGGAGTACTTTACAAAGGGAACGAAGAAAGAAATGCGTTTGGTGTGTGTGTCTGTGTGCCTGTGTGTGTGTGTGGTGTGGTGTGTGTGTGTGTGTGTGTGTGTCCTCGGTAAAAATGTGTTCCACTCGCTCCAGACAAAACTTCTAGGGCCGATCTTTCTGAAAATTTGTATGTATGCTCATTATGGGTCACGGATGATGCCTTATTATGTTTATTTTTTACCAGAATAGTCGTTACTAACGGCTATAACGGCCCGAAAACGTTTTTTTTCTTTATAGAATATTTCAGAAAGTACTCTGCCTAAGATAAACTGGGAGCATGTTTCTATGCTTAGCATCTTGTTATTTTTCTGTCTGTCTTTTCTAAATCAAGTGACTGAAGGGCTGCGAAATTAAAAATCCGCGTTCGTCAAACGTGCGTGCACGCGTGACGGTGACAGACTACTCCTGTTCAGACCTGCGCGTGTGCAAGGGTGGTAGAGTTACTCCTGTTCAGACCTGCGCGTGTGCAAGGGGGTAGAGTACTCCTGTTCAGACCTGCGCGTGTGCAGGGCGGTAGAGTTACTCCTGTTCAGACCTGCGCGTGTGCAAGGGTGGTAGAGTTACTGTCAGGCAGGCCTAGGTCTATAGGGCGGGTGTCCGCGTATGCGATAGCACGGGTGTGCACGTGAGACAAGTGGGCCACCACTGACCGCCTCTCAAGTACCCATCGTTATCAGTGGCAGTGTGCGGGGCAACTCGTGGCAGCGGCCCGCAGCACGGGATCGTCTCCTCAAGTAAGAAGCCTTGCGCCTTTAAAAGTCGAACGAGCGGCAAAGATTAAGATCTTATCGGCGCAACCTGTGGCTGCAGAAACGATAAAATGTAACCCGTTGACGTCAATAGCGCCACGTAGTGTGTGAAGGATGGGGTGGGGGTTGGGGCAAACACCTTCATGCAAGTCCCCACC
>JADBJO010011974.1:0-2500 GCA_016801955.1 Conus betulinus
ACATTTTTCTTGACTCCTGGCTGTGCAAGTCGTGATCTCAACAAGTGTAACAGTTTCCTTTCTGTCGCTTGACCCCGTCGTTCTCTGGCCACATTCCACAAGTACAGAACTGGATTGAGAGCAGAGTAAGAGAGGTAACATAAACACAGTCAGGGCATCATGAATTTGCGTAAATGACACACACCGTTTGAAGCCATTACTGTAACTGGTCCGAATGAAAACCAGCAAACAATATTCGTTACTACTATTTTTTCCTATCAGCTGAACTGATGCATGGTACGGCCTATTTGCTGGATCAAGTTGTATTCTGTACTTTGGCGTTACTTTGGAGATGAGAACTTGACTCGCCACAATCATTGAACACAAGGGTAAAGTTCATCACTATACAGACTGTAAACCATCGGAACCCTTGGTTGGAGTAAATATGATCAAACAAAGCCATACGACAAACCAGACTGACCACGAAGTCCCCAGTACGACAGTCCTGGAAGAAAGGGTACCGTTGCCAACAAGGTTCCAAGGATCCAGATTAATGTACAAACTATGGATGAAAATTTCATACTATCTTTCCACGAACGTTTCAGTAACCAAAGGGCCAACACGTGATCCACAACGATGAACCAAATGATCCAAATCGACACTTCACTGGACAGAAAGGACAGAAAACCAGCCACTTTGCAAACCACACTATTTGTCCACGCCTCCTCATTTTGGATGTATTTTCCTTGAAACACCTTGTCTGCTGCTACAGCAATGCTGACATGAATTCCCATACCCATATTAGAAACTGGAGAGATGTCATCGACATCAAAAAGCTGCTTCTTAACACGCTCTTGGCTACAGGAGCAATGACAAAGCAAAGCAAGTTTCCCAGAATGGCAACTGTGCTAACAACCAGAAGAAAATACTGTACAGTTCATTTGGCACAAGTGTTGTACATGAAGGGAGTGTGGTCTGAGGGGTCACACATGTTGATTGACTGGAGTGGACAGGAAGCAGGTGTCCACAGCATAGTCTGTAGTTTGATGAAAATATTCTGTTTAAGTGACTGGATCTTGACCACAAGTCGAAAGGAAAAAGTTTATCACGGGATTCCCTCTTATATCCCAGTTCAGTCAGCTGTGGGACATTTTTGAAACCCATAGATCTGATGGTTTTGATGGCAGAAAAAGACACATTCAGATACTTTACACGAAAGAATATATACATATAATAGATCACCTACTGCTTCAATTTGCGTTTGTGAAAAATCCATCTGTCTCAATTCGTAATGGATTCTCTTCAAGAAACGATTGCGTATTTTACTCATAGGGTTGTCTCTTAGCAGTATATTCTCTAAACTTTGAAAATTAAGTAAACCTGTTATATTCAGAGTCTGTATGCGATTGTTGGAGAGATCTATGTTTAGTAGGTTAGGAAAGTTAACATCCGAGATGTTATCGAGCGAACAGTGTGATAGATTGAGAAAAACAAGATATGAGTTGCTGATGAACTCACTCAACAACATTCCGGAGCCTGCAGCATCCACATACCGAAGCTGTGGAAAGAGTGCTACAGGAAAAAACATCACTACACACACGAAAGCATATCCTTGACACAGACAATTTTCAGGACAGATAAAATCACACAGAAGTTCATCATCTCGCTGAGGACACTGACCCCAGCCGTCACAAAGATGATCTCCATGCACACAGACTTTAGAAGTCCGACACTGGTAGAAGCCAGCACAAGTTGGTGGTGTTTCACATTTTTTGTTCATCCTCTCCATAAACACAATCAGAAAATCCGTTACATCGAGTAAAGACAGGAAGGCAGAGTAGTGAACCAGTGTGCAGTGGTAATGGCTGCTAGGACAAAAATAGTCAGTGTCCATGACATGATAGGTAAAATATCCGGTGCCGTCCAGAGTAATGTAAAGACGACGAGTTTTGCAGTCATCACTGACCTGAACGCAGTAGTGACCCAGAGTCATCTCATCCCCTGGACAATTCATCTCGTCTGAATCGTCCACACAGTCTGAGTACTCGTTACATAGTTGGCTTCTTAATACATGCTGGCTATTGAAGCACGTAAATCCATCATGTCTTACATGGCTACAAAATAACTCATCACTGTTCTCTGCACAGTCCTGATAGAAGTCACACACCAGTGTGTATTGTATTGGGATGATGTCTCCATCACATTTTAAACATGGCGTAGCTGACTAACGCTGTTTCCCAATTAACATTAGTATTAACAATAAGATCTCCAGTTACATTAAGATATTTGCAAGAGAGAGAATATCTCGATTCGCCACAAACGCTGTCGTGATGACAAGACAAAAACGTATGTGAAATGTGATTGTTTGGACAAACGAATACACTCTGCAGTGTTTGTTTCTTGATGAGTTGAAAGGAGTAGAGGGGAGCCAGTGCAACTTCTGAGGGACGGGACGGACTGCAGTTTTATTTCACACAGAGCATTTGAAGACACTACTTCATGAATACTTTCAGACGACTCA
>JADBJO010011974.1:7500-20000 GCA_016801955.1 Conus betulinus
AAGGCAATCAACTTTCCTGTAGCAAAGCGCCATGATCTGATGCAATCCCTGCCGAAGTTTACAAATGAGGAGCCCAGCCTTGACACAGAAGCTGACGCAGCTTTTCCAGTCCATGTGGAATGAAGAGAGGGTCCCACACCAGTTGAAAGATGCCAACATTCTCCACATCTACCAGAGAAACGGCAGCCGCCAGTCCTGCGACAATCACTGAGGCATCTCTCTCGTGTCCATAACTTGGAAGATCTTGGCTCGTGTCCTGCTCAATCGCCTTCTACTACACCTTGAGCAGGGAAGCCTGGATAGCTCCGCAATCTTGGTGATCCTGGGTTGCGGGTTCGAACCTCTGCCGGGGCGTTTTCGGTACAGGGGGATTTTTCCCTCGGAGTTAACATTGTTTCTGACTCCATTTCCCATACAGTCCTTCGAATGAGACTATAAACCGAGGTTCCGTGTGTGAACGCACGCATAACATCTTGCACACACGTAAAATCCCATCACCAACATTCGGAAGAGTAGGCCAGTTTGGCCGTTGGTATGGATGACACGTTACACATAGCATGCACCCTGAGTGAGAAATGGAAAGAATGAAGGAAGTAAGGAAAATGAGTGATCGATATTGAACGATACTGACTGGACTGGATGACACGGGAAACGACTGAATGAAGCGCCAGCTGGCAGCTCTTCAGTCGGCACTACCCAGGTAGGCAGCCCGTTGTGTAAACGAGTGTTGATTGGCTATGTAAGTATTCATTACCATCATCATCAGGGTTTCCTCCCAGAAAGCCAGTGTTGCGTTCGTGCAGAACGAGGAACTGCAGACACGATTTGCTGCATGATAGCTCCAGGAAAAATGCCAAGGGCAGCAGAGCAATCTGTTCGTGACCTTTGTCGACCTGACCAAGACCTTCGATACGGTCAGCAGAGATGGCTTGTAGAAGATCATGGAGAAATTTGGCTGTCCCAGGAGAGGTTCATTACGATCGTCCGACAGTTCCACGACGCCATGATGGTGAAAGTACTGGATGATGGAGACGCGTCAGAAGCCATTCCAGTGACCACCGGCGTAAAGCAAATCTGCGTTCTCGCCCCTACACTCTTCAGCATGGATCTTCTCTGTCATGTTGATTGATGCCTTCCGTGACCGCCAGGGTGGTATACATGTTAGATACAGAACTGATGGTGGGCTGTTCAACCTCAGGCGACTGCAGGCTGTTACAAAAGTGAAGAGGCCATCATCAGGGACTTCTTGTTTGCTGCTGACTGCGCCCTCAATGCCAGCATAGGGCAGATGATGGACTGCCTCTCACGAGCCTGCGACAATGTCGGTCTCACCATCAGCACCAAAAAGACCGAAATGATATATCAGCCTGCACCAGGTAAACCCTACCAGGAACCGTACATCACAAGGACTGTAAAGGGGCAGAACTTACAAGCAGTTGACTACTTCACCTATCTGGATAGCACACTCTCGCGAGCTGAGAACATTGACGCAGAGGTCAGGAACAGGATTGCCAAGGTCAGGTCTGTGTTTGGGAGACTCTGTGAAAATGTCTGGAAGCAGAGATGACTAGGCCTTACCACCAAGCTGAAGGTCTACCATGTAGTAGTGGTACTAACCACTCTCCGCTATGCCAGTGAGACCTGGACTGTCTACAGCAGACACGCCCAACAGCTCAAACCATTTTCACCTCAACTGTCTTCGCAGACACCTACACATCAAGTGGCAGGACAAAGTCCCAGACACTGAGGTCTTGGAAAGAGCCAGCATCCCCAGCATCTACACTCTCCATCAGAAATCCTGAGCCAGATGGGCTGGCCATATCGTCAGAATGCCAGATAGTCGACTGTCAAAACAACTGCTGTAGGAAGAACTAAAGTCAGGGCAAAAGCAAAGTTGGGGAATAGAAGAAACGTTTCAAAGACTGCCTCAAAGTGTCCCTCAAAGGCCTGAACATCAACCTCAACACCTAAGATTCGCTTGCTCTGGACCGCCCAGCCTGGCGAAGCATCATCACAAAGAGTGGATGTACATAAGAGAAGAGACGCACAGCAGAAGCTGAGAGAAAGCGAGCCACGCGCAAGGCCAGAGCTACCTCCACCTCCACTATAGCACCCCCCCACATGTGTCCCACATGTGGGCCTTCTTTCGCGGGCCCAAACTGGCCTCACTAGACACCTGCGGACTCACATTCAGCGATCTTCCATCTGAGATTGAAGTCATGGTCATCTTCGAAATCGAAGGACGAACAACAACATAGTTTTAGTACCGTTTGCTTGCGACGTGAACTGGTTATCCTTTGCTTGTGACGTAAACTGGTTATCATACCTGATTGCTATTATTATGTATTATGCGTCTGTTGTTTTGATTTGATAGTTCAGGCAGCAAAAGAAAAAAAAAGAAAGTTAACTTAATGCCTGCCTGTCTATGTTTGTGTGTGGTGTGGGTGTATGTAGAGAAAAGTTCTACACGCATCCAAACTTTTTTAGATGAGAGTCAGAGAGCAGAACACGCGCCGCACACCATCCGTAACAATGTATGTATATATGGATGTATGGATGCATGGATGGATGGATGATGGATGAATGTTCATGTTGATTTGTATTTGATGAGTAAATGTTTATCATTCTAATGAGCAATTGCCATGTTATGCTGTTGCTCCTTTATGCCTTGTTCCTTTTCCAGAGTACTTTATCTTCATTTTTTGTGGTTACTATTACGGTCATGAGTTCTAATAAATTGTGCTACTGTTCTTGTATCTCTCTCTCTCTCTCTCTCTCTCTCTCTCTCTCTCTCTCTCTCTCTCTCTCTCTCTCTCTCTCTCTCTCTCTCTGCACGTTTGTATACTTTCATGGCTGCATTTGTCCATCAAGCTCAACCACAAAATGCCAATACAGCCTGTTACACAGAGCAAAGTCTGCTACAGTATTTAAAGGCGATACAAAAATTCAACCGTATACTTCACGAATTTTGTTCTGTGTTGTTGTGACAGTGACATGAAGCATTTAAGGGAGGTGGGGGAAGGGCGGTGTCATAATCAAACCGTTAGTATGTTCGCCTGTAGAGCTAACAATCGTGAGTGAGATCAGTCCAGCTCAAACTAAAGACAGGCAGAAAATAGAACATTCCTCCTGTCAACAAAATAACAGGACACAAACCAACCTACAGACAGAGACTGAGAATAACAGAAATCTAGTTTTGATCAGGGGCACTGTGGAACACAGAGAGAGACATACTGACGCAGGTGTTGAACAAAGAAAGGCATGCCATGGGGGTCCAGAAGGAAGTCCAGCAAGGCCAACAGGGCAAGGAACTATGTAGAAAGACACCCCCCAAAAGAATTCTCAGTTGGGGTGAAATATGGCATATTAACTTCCTGCAATCTGCTTTATTCCAGATCTGCATATGACTGACCTCGAATTCAAACACAGTGATATGAGAGAAATCAGATAAGCCTTCATGCTTGCTCTGTCTGTTGGGATGGAAAAACAATAGGACCTGTCTTGACTTCAAGCAAAGCAACGTTAACCGACGGATAATACACACGGACACACAACCTACTGACTAAGAAGACCGCTCACACGGTTGGTACTGCTATAGGGAACACAACGCGTATAGAAGTTCGAGCAACAAGTTTCTACACTAACGGGCTCCAAAACCATGGTCTGGAGAAGTTGCAAGATCAAGAGAATGCAGGCGAGATTTACCGGATGGAGTGGATGATCTTTCATATGAGATACCTCTACTGCTCATCAGAAACAGTAGCATGTGACAAGGTACTCTTTTTTTCGTTTAGATTGACTAAAATAAATAATTTCAATTGAACACACACTGTGTCACACGAACAGAGAAGAACAATCTCGCATCTTGTAGACTGAGAAGTATGTTAGTATGGCCATCAGCTTGAAAGAGTTTTGATTCCAAGCCCACGTCCTCGCAACAGAGGCTGGAGCAAAGGGCTTGTAGGCTCACCA
Source organism: Conus betulinus (assembly GCA_016801955.1). Lineage (NCBI taxonomy): Eukaryota > Metazoa > Mollusca > Gastropoda > Neogastropoda > Conidae > Conus > Conus betulinus. The sequence goes on from JADBJO010011974.1 coordinate 11,473, forward strand.
ATCTAGGATCTCGTTGCACAGCTCACGATGTCTAGTTTAATAGAGCACCGGAGAAGACAGAGGAAATTGAACAGAGTTCCTGCTGGTTCTGGTCAAGAAGAGCTAAAGTAAACTCCATAAGGATTGAAATTTCGCATCTAGGGATGAGAGTCCATTGGCAATGTGATAAGACACCAGGGTGAATAGGCAACGCCTTCAGACGTCCACCATCCAACAGATGCAGGTTTGAATCGTGGCAACACCAAGAAAAAACACTGACAGTTGAAGGGCATTTATGAATCATGACCTAGATGTGCCTGGCGCTTTTGAAAATAAAGGCGTTCAGGCCGAAATAATTGTCTGAGGGTGGGAGAGGGATGTGGGTACCATCTGAATACCTACTGCTGTCTAACTCTCTTTAGGGGTTCTTTCTCAGTTTTGTGTAATATTCTAATAGCAGTCTGTAGAGTGATAAAGGGTAAGCTGGTACCCTACACCTATGTACAGTTCCAAACCCGTTCAAAATCATGCCACGGTGTAAGTATTTCAGCTTAAAACCAACAGTGAACAGCTCTGGCAACAATACATTTTTTGTGGAATCTAGCTTCCAGTGAACAAATGTTACACTTTTTCGAGCTTTTTTGTACTTAACGTAGTCATACACTTCTTTCAGTGACAGAAGTTTACTGTCTACTGTTGCTGGTAGAGATGTGTTTGAAGTGGTCTGAATACTTTTCCTATTCCTTTGTTTTCTATGAGTTTTGATAACAGACACACAAGCCGCATATTATCTTCTGCCTCTCGCATCCATAGGTTTCTATATCTTAACCAAGTAACTCTAGTTTCCTTGACTGCAGCATGAAGTGGTATTCAATACTGTGAAGACAACATCACGGGATTTACGTTCATCACACACAAAGGATGTAGTACCGCACTGCCAGAAATGGAGCCACCATCACACCATCACACTAATACACATTCGAGCCATTTCCTTCAAGTGCACTGCAATACAATAAAATGAAGTAGCACTGTACAACATATTTTATGCCTATTTACTGGCAGTTAATTCAGTATGTGAACTTAAAAACTTTAAAAGTCTAGCTTCCTGGGACTTTTTTCGTTTTTCTGACAGTGTGTTGAATGTATACATAAAAGGGTTTGCTGCAGAGTTTAACGGTAAAAACAAATATAGCCAGGACCACATTCACTTCTGCAGAAATTGATATACCTGCTGATACCAAAGCACCACAGATTCCAATGGGCGCCCAGCACATGAAATCAGTCATTGCCACAGTAATTAATCGTCTTGCTATGGTCATGTCCCTGTGATATCTTTGTTGTGTTGATTTTTAAGGCATTGCTTTGTACTGACCAATAGACAAGGACTTGACCAGTAAAGACCAATAAGAAAATAAAACAGTTAAAGATGATTAAAATACTTAAAGAATATATTTGCCTCTGAAATCAGACACCATTGTTGGCAGCGGAATACAGACACTAGTCTGACTGTAAAATTCCCAGTGTGATGTCAATGGTAGCAATGGTATCAGTGCTAAAGACCAACCCAATATCCAAGTCAACAGACATGCTACTCCTGCTGAGTCTGTCTGAAACCGTAAAGTGCTAAAAGGAAAATGAAGAACAATGAAGCGGTCCAGTGTGATAAGCCAGATAATCAGAGCTGACACTTCACTGGACAACAGAGACAGAAAACCTGCTGCTTTACAGGTGGCACTCGTTTTCCATTTGTCATCATAATGGAAATATCTGCCACGGAATCGTTCATCAGCCTCCCCAAGGATAGCAATATAAACACCCATGAGAAAGTCAGCCATGGTGAGATTGGTGACAAACACACTAAACCCTGTCGTAGAAGTCATGGTCTTTTTGAACAGACGTATACAGAAACAGAAAGGTTACCAGTCAATGACAGGCAGCTGATAAGCCATAAAAACACACGATATGTCCATGATGGCACTAAATCTTCACACGTTGAAATCTCATCTTTTGGAGCTTTGCACGATGCCTTATCAAAGTTACTGGGTAGTATTTCATTGCAACATAGTCTGTAATTGTTTGTTGATATGACCTGTAAATGAGATAGCTCCTTGAATAAATCAAGAGGAAACGTTTTCACTGGACTGCATCCATATGTAGTTCTCGTAAGTATTGTAGAGACTTAAAAACCACCTGGGCTGATAGTATGGACAAAAGTAAAAGTCACATTCAGTTTCAACAGGTTGGGAAAGACTGAAAATACTTCGGGTTTGAGTTCTGTCAAAAATGTGTAAGAGAGATCCACTACAGTCAAAGAATGTTGCAGAGAAGCAGAAGAAGGATGTGTGTAGAGTAAAGTTAGTGGGTTGTGGGATAGGGACAGTGCCTGAAGATTTGTGGAGCTTACAAAATTGGTTACATTAATGTAGTGAAAATTGTTGCCATTGAGGTCAAGAATCCTTAGATTCGGCATGTTGAGCTTAGGTATGAAGATAAGTGAACAGTTGGCAAGAATCAACTTGAAGAGGCGAACATGATTATTTACATCAGACAGTGTCATACCTGAATCAGTTGCATCCAAGTAGCTGAGATGAGGGAAAGGTGCAGTGGAGAAAGGGTTTAAAACACAGGAATGTGTGGCCTTGACACTGGCAATCTACTGGACAGGTCAAGCCACAAACAAATTCATCATCACGCATTGGGCAGTGAGGCAGTTATCACACAGGTGGTCATTGTGTACACAGATGGTTGACATTCTACACCTGAAAAATCCAGGACACTTCAGACCTTCGCATCCGTGTTCGTCCTGTTGGTCATGACAGTCGTATATTCCATTGCAACGTGTGTAGACAGGCAGACAGTCATTGACGAGGCCAGGGCAGTGGTAGTGGCTGTCAGGACAAGACTCATTGTCTTTCATTGCAGCTTGGATGAAATGGGTTGATGCCATTGAAATTGATAACTGTAGGAGCTGGGAGAAATGAGAATTTGAAATCTTATTACTCTGAATGTATCACAGTGTTTTCATCAGAATCATCTTGACAGTTGGACATTTGATCACACACATTACTGAACGGCAAACACTCACCATCACTACATGTAAATGTGTTGGTACAAACAGGATACACACAGACCAATTCATCACTCTTGTCCTGACAATCCGTTATGAAGTCACACACCAGTGTGTATGGCAATGAAGTGGCCCCATCATTACACGTTAAAGTGGGTGGAAACGTGGCAAGGTGATCTACTGAGCGCATTCTATTTACAAGTGACAATTGATCAGAATAGTCACAATCCAGGCAATGTTCTTCACATACTTTATAGTGATTTGCGCCCAATGACAGAAAAGTGTGAGTCACATGACCTTGGGGGCACTTTGTTATAGTATTTTGTTTTTCTGTGTGCCAAATATAAGTGCTGAGCACCGAAATAATTTTAGAATCATGCCAATGATCCTCAGTCTGATTTGGCTTGAACTCACACACTAACCCCTTAAATGATAAATGCACTTTTCTTAAACACACAGTTTTCAGGAGTGTGTCCCAATCTTAAATCATTTGCAACCCAACACTCCTTCACACCTACACCACATAAAAATTCATACCAGTCATGTACTTTTAAATGATACATGGCATAATGCTCCTTCAGAACCGCATGTCTATACATATTTGGCAGTGATATATCATTAGAAGTGACGCCAAGCTGAAGATCGGACAGCCTTGATGAATGTATCTTTGTTATATTCTTAATGGCACTCAGCCAGTCACACATACACCTTGGACAACTGAACCTGCCTCCAAGTGAATTGCAGAATATGTTACCAATTTTGAGACTATTACTTTCATGAATTGCAGAAAGATTTGGATTTTTGACAAATTTGTAGCAACTGTTACAAAATGCCACCAGTCCCCGGCAATTAGAACTGCTGAAAGGACAATGTTCTGTTTCGTCCCGCCCATCTTCGCACTCTATCTGATGGTTACAGGCCATATGGTGATAAAAACTGTCATAGTGACCCACAGAACAGTTCCATAAACCACCAGGTAACAAATGGGGTGCTTCCGCCTCTGGGAAGAAAGAGAGGAACAGTCTAAAGCATTCAGATTTGGTTTTCATGCAAGATCGCCTTCTGACAACAAAAACAAGAACTGTAGCCTTGACAACATGAGCAAAGTCAGACTTAATGTCCGACAGTCTGGACCAGACAAGAGTTTTTTCTTTTCTGACACGGCCATCTGAATCATGACATCCAGTGCAATGGCGGTAAACCTTGAGGTCTACTTCATCAGGACCTGTTTCTTTGAAACTGATCATAGTGACCTTCTGTGCAGGGACAGAGACATTCTTCGTCAAGACAGGCGAACCACAGAGACTGATGTTCGCTCTGAACGTGAGGTATCCAAACGAAGGTGATGTCATGACTACAAGCAGGCTTGATTCTACTCATGCAGGAAAATTAACAGAAGACAATGTTATGTTGAATACACTCCTGATCAGCTCATCGTTCAGAAATAATGTAAGCACTGAAAAAATCAAACGATGATTTCTCTTAGATATTGCTACACCACAATCCCCTATCTATTTCCCAAATATTACAGTGAATACTGGCGAGGTAATTTACGAATATTTCTTTATCAGTTTATTTTTTGTAAAGTAAATGCCCCCCCCCCCATCCCCACCCTCTTTCTCTCTCTTTCTCTCTTTCTCTCTGTCTCTCTCCTCTCTCTCTCTCTCTCTCTCTCTCTCTCTCTCTCTCTCTCTCTCTCTGCTCGCTCACTCGCTCTCTGGGGATGAGGCGGCTTCATCTTATTTTGTTTTCTTGTTTGAAAAATTATCATCTAAAGTGATGAACATATCTGAACTATTCGGTGCAGAAGAAAAATGATGGATTTATCCTTGTCATGGGCCAGACCAGCATTTTTGGTGCCAAAATATATTATGTCATATTTGGTCAACACCACCGTATATGTTTAGGGTAGGAAAGTGCCAAGTTTTGTGTGAAACGGACAGGCTGGAATGTTCTTTCCGGTGTCTTTAATTGTCACAGGGTTCATACTCCTCAAGCAAATACAGAGAAACTGTGTGGATGTGAAATGGCACGAACTAGCAGTTTTCAAGATATACCAAGTGGAACAGTGGTGGATATATTGAACTTGTTTGAATTGAATTCTGAATTACCTACATTTCTTTGATGGCTAGTTCTGCGTTGTGTTATCAACATGAGATCGTTGCTGTGTAAACCATAATTAGGCCAGGAACATCAAGGAGATCCCTGGCCCTGAATATCAGAACAAAAAAGGGAAAAAATCTAACAAACAAACAAAAATTGCGAGAAACAAAAATACTCAAGATCAGTTCAGATCCAACACTGAAAAAAATTAATGGCACAAACAATTCCAGCATACTGCTGAAATTATGCTGTTATTTGAAAAGCGAAAAGAAGTCTTGAAACAGGGCAGAAAAGTACAGAAAAAATACAATCATTTGCTTCAAACTAATTGACAATGAATATGAACTGGGGAAAGTGTCTGAATAATACAATTAATTAAATCCGTTGTTATGCTATGGTTAAATCTGTACAAAACAACCATCACACAGTGACAAATGCACAACTTCACCTACCCTCTGGCAGAATCTAATGCTACACACTGCCAATATACCAACCTTATGGTGGGTTACACAATGATGTTCAAACTGACTATACACCAGCTGTACAGCGGGGTTAAACAATATTCTTTCCCACACAAGCCTCTCCAGGCCATTACATGCTGAACTAATGACCACAACACAGCTGACTGCCCAAATTGTTCACTTTCAAGCAACGTGCCCTGTGCAAAGTGATCACATCACTAGCCATCAGAGAGAGAGAGAGAGAGAGAGAGAGAGAGAGAGAGAGAGAGGGAGAGAGTGACAGAGAGAGAGAGAGAATGAGAGAGAAATACAAGAGGGTGGAGGGGGTTGGAGTTGGCAGCCAGTGACATGGGGCCATTTTAATAAGTGTACAAACGTGGTTGGTGGACAGTGGTAACTGGATGTAAACGCGGTTCTCCGACCAAATCGACTTTAATGTACAACACTCACGGTCGGTCGACCACGGTTATTTGAACCGCGGTTCTGCCCTAGACCCTCGCTTGTCGTCGAACAACCGCGGTTCGTCGGCTAAATCACGAGAATCATCGAGTTACAGTCCAACTGGTTGATCTTCTGCACAATCAGTTAATGATATTGCATGTTTGGCCAATCCATTGAAAGAATAAGAATTGATTGATGTGTTTTAATTCTTTTGAAATTGCATATGTGCTTCTTGGATGTGACAGCACTGACACCTATCAATAATGACAGAAACATAAACCCCTCCCCCCCCTCCCCCCCTCCCAATTCATCCCCTTCCCATTATATAAAAAAAAAAGATAGTCGTCACAAAAACAACACAACAAAGCAAGCTTTTAGACTTAATGTGTATGTGATTCCTAACATCATTTATTACAAGGTGCCAAGCATATAAACGTACCCCCAGTACGGTAATGTAATGCAATGTAATGTAATGTAATGTAAAAAGAATTATCTATAGAGAGCTGTACCTCGTGAGAGCCCAAAGCGCAAATTACAGAAACATGATAAGATACTAATTCTACTTCAAAGCACACACACACACACACACACACACACACACACACACACACACACACACACACACACACACAATTACACACACGACAAAACACACCCATACCCAAACATACACACGAGCACGTCAAAACAAGCAGACTTGCGCACAGAGATAAGTGGATATCGTTAATTAGTCCGGGGAAACGATGTGTCTTTAGGGAGCTTTTAAAAGTCTTTAAAGAGTCTGTGTTATGCAGAAAAGAAGGCAGACCATTTCCACAGAGCAGGTACCAGGTAAGAAAACGATCGTTGGCCTGAAGCCAGTAGCACGACATAAAGAATATATATATTCATCATTACCATCCTATTTTTTATATATATATATATATATATATATATATATATATATATATATAGATAGATAGATAGATAGATAGATAGATAGATATATAAAAATAGGATGGTAATGATGGTAAAGGTACCTTACCTGCTGGCACTCAGGGAGGATGTCATGTGCTGACGAAGGCAAATAAAGCCGAAAATTTCATTTACAACCACAACAGCTTGTTGTCCTTGTGTCTTTTTCTTTTTTATATATATATATATATATATATATATATATATATATATATATATATATATATATATATATATCAGTCACTGTAGCATTTTTCTCCCCTTTCAGTGGTAGAAATTTTGTGTGTAGGAGAAAAGAAAGGGAAAAAAAAGTGCCCTGGCGGGGAAATCAGGGATAATAGCCACTACACCACCAAGGACCTTAGACATTTTGGTTACACATAGGTCTATAAACCGTTATTGCTTAAACTGTACATTTTGAATTTAAAGAATCTCTTCTCACGCCTTTTTTCCCTTGGCCTCCGTCACTGATGAACAGTGTTTTTGTTCTAATAATTCTTTTTTTTTCCACAAACGAAGCAATCAAAGTCCGAATTTCCTCATCCGAAAACAAATTCTGTATTGAATCGACGTCGGAGCACGCTCCATGAATCTTGCTCGCCGACTGTGACCGGAAGGTGTCGTGTTTCCAGAAGCTGGAACGAGCAAGTATCCCGTCAAGTCCACTGACCACGAAGTTCAATGCACCGCGGGTTGTTTGTCTATTAAACTGTGCAGTCACCCACCAAACAACTGCAGTGGTTGTGGCCACGGTCATTGGACGAACAGTCGGTGGACCATCTCTCTATTACACTGGCCCCTGACCACAGTTCTCCTCGTATGACAGTGACCCCCCTTTGTTCAAACAGGTAGGCCATGCCAATCCTCAACCTGTCATCTTTTGACCCGTCTTGTGTCGGTCTGAATATCTATCCGTTGTGAGCCATCATGCCCACAGCACGCATAATAAAGAAATACTCAAATGAATAGACTTTACAGTGTGACAGTTTCTTTGTAATTCCACCACTTCCTCTCCCCTAAGAAAAAGAAGACTATGGCACGTATGCTGAACGTATAATTTGTTGACATCCTGAACAGTGTTTGAAAGATTCTGAACATGGTCAGATGAAAATTGATGAAATAAAAAAACAATGAGAGTCAAATTCAAACAATAGAAGAATGAAATGAGAATAATCTACGATCGAAATTTTCGTGACATGCTGGGGAAAGGGGCTAGGATGGCTAACGATTTGAGAAAGAGGCAGGTGGACACAGTAGTAAAAGCAAAGCAGGAGGGGTGGAGGGGCATACTTTGTCTGAGGCAAGTTGATCTTGGGACTACATATACCTGATCGATGAATGTGCAAAGGTTATTGCAACAGGCATGCCACTGGGCAACAGGGACATGTCAATGTTGAAACAAACAAAGATTTAAACAGCCAGCACGTGGCAAGTGGCAGTGACATAATGGATTCCCTTCAGCGTCATCGTGACATCAGACCAATCAGCATGAAAGTGCGTGTGGCCATGGTAACTATGACTAG
>JADBJO010011974.1:25000-27500 GCA_016801955.1 Conus betulinus
GGGTATCGGGTTGATCACCGTTAGACCACGTACCAAATGTGTCTTCATTTTTTTTAATCTAAAATTCTACACCACTTCAGGGTGATAAACGAGTGTAAAACTGTACTGGGGAGCAGGATAACCAGCTAACTCTCAGTCTACAGGCTGCTTAGATGTGCCCTGCGAGAATAGAATATTGCACAACATGGGAAGAAACTGTAGGGAGAGCTTGACAGAAGGAGGTCTTCAGAGAGAAGACTACCCCTCACTCTCCCTCCAGGCAAATGTTTCGGCCGTGAACTCCTTACATTCCGAAGGGGCCAGGCACGTCTAGGTCATGACTCATAAATGCCCTTCTGGTCTCAGGGTTATTTTCCTTGGTGCTGCAGCGATTCGAATCCACACCTTCTGGATAATTGAACGTCTGAATGCGTTGCCTTTTTCTAGACGACATCATTGGACTCCTGCCCTTCAATATAAAATTCAACCTTTATATTCACTTTTACTCTCTCTCTCTCTCAACCAAATCCAGCAGGAACTCTTTCCAGCTGCCTCTGTCATTGCTGGACTCTTTTCTTAAAAAATCGTGAGCTGTGTCTGCGAGATCCTAGCCTACAACTCCCTTTGCTTTGACCTCCATGGCGAGGACTTTGGCTTGGAAGCCAAACTCTTTCAGGCTGATTGCCAGAGTAGCACACTTCTCAGTCTGAAAGATGACAGCTTGCTTCTCTCTGCTTTATAGAAAAACAGTTCAATCAGAATTATTTGTTTTCATTAATTTGAGTAGAAAATTGCACCCAATCTCACGCCACTCTTCCTGGTGGTCTGTAGGAGGTTTTCGCACGTGAAAGGGCTGCTGTGAACATCTAGAGACACATTTCATCCAGTAAATTCGCTTGAATATTCTTGTTATTACAGCTGCTCCAGACCATGATCTGGGATCCCTGTAGTGTAGAAACTCGTTGCTGGAGCTTTCTGTTGGCGTAGTGTTTCTAACGCTGCTTTGCATGAACTTAAGACATGTTGTTCTGTTTGTTCACCCTGATCGAGCAAATGTGTAGGGTGTTCTGATTTCTCTCATTTCACCTGGTTTTAATCCGAGGACGGGAGGTCATTTACAGGTCTGAGGATGAAGCTAATTCCAGAGGTGTCGTGCGCCATATTTCACTTCAGCTGAGACTTCTTTTGGAATGCGTTTTCCCGTATAGTCAACTGGCCTTGCTGGACCGCCTTTTTGATTCCCTTGGCATTGTCCTCTTCAACTCATGTAATACCATGTCTGTCATTGTGGGTGCAGTTATTACAAAATACATGGTTTAACTCAGTTGGGCAGCTAGCACTTCAGCAGTACAAAAGCAGGGGTATGCTTATTGACGAATGTGTCCGCTTAAGAGATAACAAAACATAGACAAAACATCGGCTTAAAATACCACTCCCTAGATCAAAATCACTGAATCAGCATTCTCATGGTGACTAACCTGGAGATTATTGTTTTGTGCACATTTTATATCTGTTTGTTTTGTCTGTAGAAAACATTTATCAAAAATGTCACTGATGTTTCGTATTTTCTATCAAAACAAGCATACTTTGAACCTTTTGTTGGCTTTCTCTGTGTGTTTTGACTTCTGTACAGTAAAGTTACGTTTTCCAGTCACCTGACCTGTTTTAAGACAAAATACATAGATATTCCGATAATAAAATATTCTACAGAACGTCACCATTGATGACGAAGTGAGTGTCAGAATTCCCAAAGCGAATGCAACCTTTCGAAGACGACACACCAATGTTTAGAACAGAAGAGGAGTCAGTTTAGAGATCAAGCTGAAGGCGAACAGAGCACTTGTTCTCTCCCACTCCTCTACACATGTGAAACGTGGACAGTGTACCAACAGCGTGCAAAGAAGCTGCGTCACTTCCACACAGCCTGCCTCCCAAAACTGCTCAACATCACATGGTGGGACAAAATCCCGGACACACAGAGATGCTTGATGAAGCATGCCTGCGTAGCATCTGCACCATCCTGATGCCATATCAGCTTCAATGGACAGGTCATAAAGCTCATTTACCAGACCACGGGCTTACCCAAGAGTCTCCACTGTTGTGAGCTGCAACAAGGGATGCATTTCCATGGAGGAAACGCTTCAAAGACACACACAGTACACCACTAACAGCGTTTAACATCAACCCTGATACATGGCAACAAAGTGCTATGGATCGAGCCAGATGGAGCTACCCTGTCCACAAAGGCACCGATTCATGTGTGAAGAAGGAGGACAGCTGCAGTACAAGAGAGGCAGGCAAGGGAAGCCCTTGCCAGCAATCAAGAGGAGGTCTGCCACATTTTCTGTCCAAGCTGTCATCCCCATACCAGACACACATCAGCTTGATCAGCCCCCTGCCTACCTACAGATCGTCTCGCCCCACTCACCCTCAAGATGACTGAAGTAGTAGTTCTCGTTGACTCGGTTCTGCGAGGATTTGCTAGCGTAAACACAGAAAGAAGGAATTGACCTGCATGCAG
>JADBJO010011974.1:32500-37404 GCA_016801955.1 Conus betulinus
CCAAGGATCCAGATTAATGTACAAACTATGGATGAAAATTTCATACTATCTTTCCACGAACGTTTCAGGAACCAAAGTGCCAACACGTGATCCACAACGATGAACCAAATGATCCAAATCGACACTTCACTGGACAGAAAGGACAGAAAACCAGCCACTTTGCAAACCGCACTATTTGTCCACGCATTCTCATTTTGGATGTATTTATCTTGAAACACCTTGTCTGCTGCTACAGTAATGCTGACATGAATTCCCATACCGATATTAGAAAACTGGAGATGAGTCATCGACATCAAAAAGCTGCTTCTTAACATGCTCTTGGTTACAGGAACAATGAAAACGCAAAGCAAGTTTCCCAGAATGGCAACTGTGCTACACAACCAGAAGAAAATACTGTACAGTTCATTTGGCACAAGTGTTGCACATGAAGGGAGTGCGGTCTGGGGGGTCACACATGTTGATTGACTGGAGTGGACAGGAAGCAGGTGTCCACAGCATAGTCTGTAGTTTGATGAAAATATTCTGTTTAAGTGACTGGATCTTGACCACAAGTCAAAAGGAAAGCTTATCACGGGATTCTCTGTTATATCCAGTTCAGTCAGCTGTGGGATATTTTTTAATCCCATAGATCCATGGTTTTGATGGCAGAAAAAGATAGATTCAGATACTTTAAACGAGGAATATATACATATAATAGATCACCTACTGCTTCAATTTGCGTTTGCGAAAAATCCACCTGTCTCAATTTGTAATGGATTCTCTTCAAGAAACGATTGTTTATTTGACTCATAGGGTCGTGTCTTAGGAGTATATTCTCTAAACTTTGAAAATTAAGTAAATCTGTTATATTCAGAGTCTGTATGCGATTGTTGGAGAGATCAATGGTTAGTAGGTTAGGAAAGTTAACATCCGAGATGTTAGCGAGCGAACAGTGTGATAGATTGAGAAAAACAAGATATGAATTGCTGATGAACTCGCTCAACAACATTTCGGAGCCTGCAGCATCTACATACCGAAGCTGTGGGAAGGATGCAACAGGAAAAAACCTCTCTACACATGAAGGCATAACCTTGACACAGACAATTTTCAGGACAGACAAAATCACACAGAAGTTCATCATCTCGCTGAGGACACTGACCCCAGCCGTCACAAAGATGATCTCCATGCACACAGACTTTAGATGTCCGACACTGGTAGAAGCCAGCACAAGTTGGTGTTTCACAGTTTTGTTCATCTCTCTCCATAACACAATCAGAAAATCCGTTACATCGAGTATAGACAGGAAGGCAGAGTAGTGAATCAATTGTGCAGTGGTAATGGCTGCTGGGACAAAAAATTGTCAGTGTCCATGACATGATAGGTAAAATATCCGGTGCCGTCCAGATTAATGTGTAAAGACGACGAGTTTTGCAGTCATCGTTGACCTGAACACAGTAGTAACCTAGTTTCATCTCGTCCCCGGACAGTTCATCTCGTCGGAATCGTCCACACAGTCTGAGTACTCGTTACATCGTTGGCTTGTTAATACATGCTGGCTATTGAAGCACGTAAATCCATCATGCCTCACATGGCTACAAAATAACTCATCACTGTTGTCTGAACAGTCCTGATAGAAGTCACACACCAGTGTGTATTGTATTGGTATGATGTCTCCATCACATTTAAATATGGCGTAGCTGGTTAATGTTGTTTCCGAATTAACATTAGTATTAACAATATGATCTTCAGTTACATTGAGATATTTGCAAAAGAGAGAATATCTCGATTCCCCACAAGCGTTGTCGTGATGACAAGACAAAAACGTATGTGAAATGTGATTGTTTGGACAAACGAATAACCTCTGCAGTGTTTGTTTGTTGATGAGTTGAAAGGAGTGGAAGGGAGCCAGTGCAACTCCTGAGGGACGGACGGACTGCAGTTTTATTTCACACAGAGCATTTGGAGAAATTACTTTATGAATACTGATATAGAAGACTGACAAAAACACAACGAATCAAACTTCAGTGACTTTACAGTTCTAGCAGGAATATACGGCACCGTTTCTCTCAAATGATTCATGTGGTAGACCACCGTGTTGTCAGACCACATCCTAAATCTGCTGCACATGAAATGTATATCTTTCCATCCTGAGATGTAACCTAAAACCAGAGACAAAGTGAAGAATTTATTCAGAATATGCGTAGAGTTTCTCTTTTCTCTTTGATTTTATTGATGATAGCGTTCCCCCAATTTCCTGGCAATTATGAGACAATAATGCCAAAGGTGTGGGTTGCTCTACGACGACCAGCTTAAAACATTTGTGACGTGAAGCCACCAGACCCTGGCATTTAGGACTGCTGAAGGGACAGTGTCCTGTTTCATCACGCCCGTCCTCACACTCTGGCTTCTGATTGCAATGCAGGTGGCCTTCAAATTTAGCATAATGCCCTACTGAGCAGTTGAACAAACCTTCAGGCAGAGGCTGGGGTTGATCATTGACAGACATAAAGGCAAAATATATTTTCAGATACGAATGAACACGTTTCTTGTTACGAAATGCCATCTGCAGACATGAGGTGACAAAGACAGAAGGTGGAGAGAAGCAGTCTAGGCAGACATGTGAGACTGTTTGTTCCATCTGACTGGTTGTCTGTACGTCAGTTTTAACAGCCAGTCACCAGCACAGTGATAAGGCTGATACGCCTGTATGATACTGATCATAATGGCACTTATGACGGGTGCTTTCAGTTCTGAAATATATGTTGCCCCAGGAAGATTGGGTACATGCACATATCCATAATCATTAGAGGTATGCTGGATGATTATATTTATGACATTCATTTCGTTTACATCAATTTCACCAGAGAATTGTTAATAGATAGTATACGCAAACAGTTTTTGGTCGAACGAAAAAAGATGTCGTCAAATTTATGGTCTCTGCAAATTATTTTTGTCGATAACATCCATACTAAAAGTCCCCTGTTTTCACATCTGTCAAGGGTTATTATCCAGTTTCGGGGGGCCACACACTGATAGTCGTTTGACATGAGCTCTAGCATACCTACCAGCCGGTACATGTACATGGACTTCACAGTAAGTTGTGAATTGCTCACATACACCAAACATAACTTGCTGTCTTTTAGACTGTACAGAATGAAAAGTTCTACACACTGAACGATTGGCCTCTAGAAAAACGATGTTTGTTTTGCTTTGATTCAGACAATAGACTACACTTGGACAGAAGTCAATGATCTTCGAGGAAATTGCAGTTGTTTATTTTGGTGTTACATTTCGTCCTCTGCGACACATCTTTTGCAAAGTTGGCATTAAACACGTTGGCATATATGCAGTGTGATCCACGCATATATGCACATTCTAAGACTCACATACACACACATGCACAGCTACAGGATTATACAAACTTCACACTTCTTTAAGCCTTTCAAACACACACACACACACACACACACACACACACACACACACACACACACACACACACACGCACGCACACACCCATGCACGCACGCACGCAAACACACACACACACACACACACACACACACACACACACACACACACACACACACACATACACTATCAGAATGTCATGTGGTCATGAGTTTTGCGTTTTTTCTACAGATTTATTTTTCTTTTACGCTGTTCCGGGTGGAATAGCATTCTTTTTTATTTACATTTGTTGGCGACTAAATCGGCACCCTAGCTAAGGAAATAAACCCTACCAAAAAATCGGAGTGAATCCCAACGGTAGTTTGGATGGCAAACTTTCTAACACTCAGGCAGCTCCTGCAACCGTGCTAGCACCAAACTGTATCAGCCCTGCTGTTCCTTTAAATCCGTCAGCGAGGTGTAGTGTGTGTGTGTGTGTGGGGGGGGGGGGGGGGGGGGGGGGGGGGAGCAAGCTGCTTGGGCAAACAGCTTGTCCTCCATATTACAATGCCCAGACTTACATCTGTGCATCCATCCAGAGGACACTCCAGCTTCGGTACTTTCGTCGACACAACACGGGAAGCAACTGACACTGGTTTTAAGTCAGCGCTCAATTGGCGTAAAGCGCGACACTAGGGGGTGTTTCCGACGGTGGGAGAGATCTTTGCATCTCACTAGACAGCTGCCGCCCGCCTAAGCTGGGCAGCCCCCAGCCAATAAGGCGCTTGCCCGCCACGACCTGGCTTCTTCATTGGGCATGGACATAAGGAGCACATCCGACACGCTGGTCGTAAACTACTGCGCCAGGCAAGAAGGAAACTTCAAGAAAGGGATCAGTGCTAAAACTTGGAAGTTCAAATGCCTGGGCTTTCTCAAGACCTTCACGATATCAGCGACACTAGAAAGACAGCTGTCATAAATAACTAACTCAAGAGATTAAATATGGACATCGCCACCCTGCAGGAAAACACGACTGGCTGACACAGCACACTGAAGGAGAGGGACCACAGCTTCTTCTGGCAAGGAAAGTGCTCTGATGCTCCGAGAGAGCATGGGGTAGGTTTTGCTGTAAAGAACAAGCCTGCTGAGTATGACAGAACCAGGCAGCAGCGGCTCGGATTGACTTCTGACTCACTGCCTCGGCATCACTGAAGGCCTTCACCCTTGTCAGCGTATATGCTTCAACTCTGTCCACCACTCCAGATGCCATGGATGAGTTCTAAGAAAATCTTGCATCTACCGTAAGGAACATCTCCCGTGGCGAGTAGGGAAAATGAATGAGACCGAACAGCGACTGCTTGAGTTTTGCACCTGTCATGAACTGTGCATCGGTAACTCCTTCAAGACGAAGCATCAACACAGTCTCCTGGAGAACACGCGTTCAAAACGTTGCCACCAACTGGATCTGATCCTGGTATAATGCTCTGCTGTCTCCACACTCGCTCCTACCATAGCACAGATTGCGACATGGACCA
>JADBJO010011974.1:42494-52494 GCA_016801955.1 Conus betulinus
GGAGACGCCTCGGTAGTTACCACAGTCAGACTTGTTGCCCTTGTTTCTATACAGGGAGAGAACAGTGGCATCTCGAAAGTCTTGTGGCATAGTTTTTCTTCCCCCCAAACGCTGCATAGTATGTCGTGGAGAGTGTCCAGGGCCACTGGACCGGCTGCCTTGTACATCTCGACTGGGATGCCGTCCTTGCCTGGTGCCTTACCACTGCTCGTCTGCTTCACTAGCTTAGTGATTTCCTCGAGGCTGGGTAGAAGGTCAAGCTCTTTCAGGGCCGGCTTCTCCGGGATAACGTTCAAGGCTGAAGAGTCGACTGTGGACGGTCTGTTGAGTAAGGTGGAGAAATGTTCCCTCCAGCGTTGTGTGATGTTGTCCTTGTCTTTCAGCAGGGTCTTGCCTTCTGCAGACAGGAGAGTGGGATAGTGCTGGGTCTCTGTGGTCCGTAGACAGCCTTGAGCGAGTTGAAGAACTCTTTGGAGTAATTCAGGTCGGCATATCGTTGAACCTCATCAGCTTTCCTGTCCCACCAGCTGTCTTGCATTGTGCGCAGTTCTCTCTGGGCTTTGCTTTGGAGGTGCTTGAAGCGATCCTTCTTGGAGATGGAGGATAAATCGTTCTGCCAGTTGATATAGGGAGTGTGTTTCTCTTCTAAGAGTTTGTTGATGTCGTCATTGTTTTCATCAAACCAGTCCTGGTGGACACGCTTCTTGAGGCCTAGAGTGGCTTTGGCTGACTCTGTCACTGTCTGTTTGAATTGGTTCCATTGTTCTGTTGGGTCTCCAGTCAGCGGTCCCTGAGCAGTCAGAGTCTCATCTAGGTGGTTTGGAATTTCTCTTTTACGAAAGGATTCTGCAGTTTTGAGATGTTGAATTTTGATCGAGCAGCCTTGGGCTTCCTGCGTTGGACTCTGGCTATGTGAAATTTGAAGACCGCCCTCACTAAACGGTGGTCTGTCCAACACTCGGCTCCTCGCATGGCTCTGGTGATCATCACGTCTCGTGTATCCTGCCGTCGAACAATGACATAGTCTATAAGATACCACTGCTTGGACCTTGGATGCATCCGCGTGGTTTTATGTTTGTTGGCCAGTCTGAAGAGGGTGTTGGTGATGGTGAGACCATTCTCAGCACACACAGTCAGGAGCAGTAGCCCGTGCTGTTCATCTTGCCGTCTCCCTGGGAACCCAGAACTACCTCCCAGCTCTGGTGATTTGTCCCCACTCTTGCTTTGAAGGCTGTCGCGCTTGCAGGAGCTGACTTCACAAGAGAGTCCAAGGTTTCATAAAATCTCTCCTTGTCTTCCTCACAGCTTGTGAGTGTGGGGGCGTAGGCACTGATGATGGTGACATGCCTGGAGCGACCGACAGGGAAGCGCAGTTTCATCAGTCGTTCGTTGATGCCGGTGGGGAGATGAGGGAGTTGGTGTAGCAGAGTGTTGCGGATGGCAAATCCAACTCCATGCTGTCTGTCGTCATCTTCTGCTTTTCCCTTCCAGCAGAAAGTGTAGCCTCACTCTGGTTCACAGATTGCTCCCTCCCCAGCAAAGCTAGTCTCGCTGGGCGCAGCGATGTCAATCCTGTATCGCGCCAGCTCTTTGGCTACAAGAGCAGTTCTTCTGTGAGGCCGCGTTGTGTCCTCTCTATCCAGAAATGTGCGCACGTTCCATGCACCGATAATGAGTCTTTTTCTTCCTCTTTTTTCTTTTCGACCGCTAAGAGGGTTAACTGCCAGCTGCGGCATGCTGGCCAGTTAGTTATAGGGCAGGCAATTTTCAGGACACCTTTTCTAGTCCATTCCCTTACTAGGGTGAGCAGTGCTGTCCTGAAAAGTGCTGCTCATACACCTGGGATGCTACCGAACTCCACTGCAGCCCCGGGTACAATGAAGAGCGACCATCTGTCCCAGGCCGCCTACGTGTAGGCTTGGAACTACGACTGACAGTAGTAACCGCTACCTGTCGCTTCGTCCTGCCCCCGTCGCCGCAGGACTTTCTGAGTCAGAAAAGGGAAGTATGAAGGGATTGGTTTGGGGAAAGAAAGGGGGATCTGCACAAAAACCTGTGCGTGAGTTGGTTTTTGGTGGGGAAGCTGTTGCACTGGAACAACCCCACCCTCTCGGCCGCAGAAGCCAGAGTCTAGATGTATGTATGTATGTACTTAAGTAAGTATGTATGTATGTATGTATGTATGAAGTTTGCTTTAGCTCTTCCTTGACCAGAACCAGCAATAACTCTGTTTAAATGCCTCTGTCTTTCCTGGTGCTTTTTCAAGCCAGACATCTGAGCTGTGCAACGAGACCCTAGATTGGTGAGCCTACAAACCCTTTGCTCCAGCCCCTATTGCGAGGACGTCGGCTTGGAATCGAAACTCTTTCAAGCTGATGGCCATACTACCATGCCTCTCAGTCTACTGGATGCGAAATTGTTCTTCTCTGCTTCGTGTGACACGGTGTGTCCAATCGAAATTGTTTATTTCAGTGAATCTAAACGAAAAAGAGTACCTTGTCACATGCCACTGTTTCTGATGAGCAGTAGAGGTATCTTATAAGAAAGGTCATCCACTCCATCCAGTAAATCCCGCTTGCATTCTCTTGATGTTCCAGACCATGGTTTGGAACCCGTTAGTGTAGAAACTCGTTGCTCGAGCTTCTATACGCGTTGTGTTCCCTATAGCAGTACCAACCGTGTGAGCGGTCTTCTTAGTCAGTAGGTTATGTGTCCGTGTGTACTATCCGTCGGTTAACGTTACTTTACTTGAAGTCAAGACAGGTCCCATCGTTTATCCTTCCCGCCAGAGTGAGTACGAAGGCTGATCTGATTTCTGTCCTTCTGGACTCCCATGGCATGCCTTTCTTTGTTCAACACCTGCGTTAGTATGTCTCTCTTTGGCTTCCATATTGCCCCTGATCATAACTAGATTTCTGTTATTCTCAGTCTCTGTCTAGGTTGGTTTGTGTCCTGTTATTTCCTTTGACAGGAGGAATGTTCTATTTTCTGCCAGTCTTTAGTTTAAGCTAGACTGATCTCACAACCATATCTCCCGAGACATCACGCATTGTCAGTTATCTTGCAGGATGAATTTAATGGTACTTCAGCTTTGCTTGACGGCTGCGAATCGCAGCTCTTCTGTCACCTTATTACATTTCCTTGACCTTATTTAGGTACCCGATTAAGCTGGATGGACAGCGAATATTTTGACACCGCAAAGTTTGATATCAATAGTGGTTCGAACTCAGGATTGTTAGCTCCATAGGCGAACACACTAACGGTTACTTTATGACACTCCCTCCCCCACCTCCCTAAACATGGTTCATGGCACTGTCACAACAACACAGAACAAATTCGTGAAGTATTCGTTTGAAGCTTTTGTATCACCTGTAGATACTGTAGTAGCCCTTGCTCTGTGTCACGGGCTCTGGTGGCATTTTTTTGGTTGCGCTTGATGGACAAATGCAGCTATGAAGTATACAAATGTACACACACACACACACACAGAGTATTTTTTCTAATAATATCATACAAGGATAGTAACACATTAGAACTCATGACCGTAATAGTAACCACAAAAAATGAGGACAACAGAAAGTACTGTGGAAAAAGAAACAAAGCATAAACAAGCAGCAACGTAAGATGACTATTGCTCATTGGAATAATAAGCATTTACTCATGAAATGCAAATTAACATGAACAAGCACGCTTACATACGTACGTACATGCATACATACATGCATACATACATGCATGCATGCATACATACATACATACATACATACATACATACATACATACATACATACTTACTTAAGTACATACATACATACATCTAGACTCTGGCTTCTGCGGCCAAGAGGGTGGGGTTGTTCCAGTGCAACAGCTTCCCCACCAAAAAACCAACTCACGCACAGGTTTTTGTGCAGATCCCCCTTTCTTTCCCCAAACCAATCCCTTCATACTTCCCTTTTCTGACTCAGAAAGTCCTGCGGCGACGGGGGCAGGACGAAGCGACAGGTAGCGGTTACTACTGTCAGTCGTAGTTCCAAGCCTACACGTAGGCGGCCTGGGACAGATGGTCGCTCTTCATTGTACCCGGGGCTGCAGTGGAGTTCGGTAGCATCCCAGGTGTGTATGAGCAGCACTTTTCAGGACAGCACTGCTCACCCTAGTAAGGGAATGGACTAGAAAAGGTGTCCTGAAAATTGCCTGCCCTATAACTAACTGGCCAGCATGCCGCAGCTGGCAGTTAACCCTCTTAGCGGTCGAAAAGAAAAAAGAGGAAGAAAAAGACTCATTATCGGTGCATGGAACGTGTGCGCACATTTCTGGATAGAGAGGACACAACGCGGCCTCACAGAAGAACTGCTCTTGTGTAGCCAAAGAGCTGGCGCGATACAGGATTGACATCGCTGCGCCCAGTGAGACTAGCTTTGCTGGGGAGGGAGCAATCTGTGAACCAGAGTGAGGCTACACTTTCTGCTGGAAGGGAAAAAAAGCAGAAGATGACGACAGACAGCATGGAGTTGGATTTGCCATCCGCAACACTCTGCTACACCAACTCCCTCATCTCCCCACTGGCATCAACGAACGACTGATGAAACTGCGCTTCCCCGTCGGTCGCTCCAGGCATGTCACCATCATCAGTGCCTACGCCCCCACACTCACAAGCTGTGAGGAAGACAAGGAGAGATTTTATGAAACCTTGGACTCTCTTGTGTGAAGTCAGCTCCTGCAAGCGACAAGCCTTCAAAGCAAGAGTGGGGACAAATCACCAGAGCTGGGAGGTAGTTCTGGGTTCCCAGGGAGACGGCAAGATGAACAGCAACGGGCTACTGCTCCTGACTGTGTGTGCTGAGAACGGTCTCACCATCACCAACACCCTCTTCAGACTGGCCAACAAACATAAAACCACGCGGATGCATCCAAGGTCCAAGCAGTGGTATCTTATAGACTATGTCATTGTTCGACGGCAGGATACACGAGACGTGATGATCACCAGAGCCATGCGAGGAGCCGAGTGTTGGACAGACCACCGTTTAGTGAGGGCGGTCTTCAATTTTCACATAGCCAGAGTCCAACGCAGGAAGCCCAAGGCTGCTCGATCAAAATTCAACATCTCAAAACTGCAGAATCCTTTCGTAAAAGAGAAATTCCAAACCACCTAGATGAGACTCTGACTGCTCAGGGACCGCTGACTGGAGACCCAACAGAACAATGGAAACAATTCAAACAGACAGTGACAGAGTCAGCCAAAGCCACTCTAGGCCTCAAGAAGCGTGTCCACCAGGACTGGTTTGATGAAAACAATGACGACATCAACAAACTCTTAGAAGAGAAACACACTCCTATATCAACTGGCAGAACGATTTATCCTCCATCTCCAAGAAGGATCGCTTCAAGCACCTCCAAAGCAAAGCCCAGAGAGAACTGCGCACAATGCAAGACAGCTGGTGGGACAGGAAGCTGATGAGGTTCAACGATATGCCGACCTGAATTACTCCAAAGAGTTCTTCAACTCGCTCAAAGCTGTCTACGGACCACAGAGACCCAGCACCATCCCACTCCTGTCTGCAGATGGCAAGACCCTGCTGAAAGACAAGGACAACATCACACAACGCTGGAGGGAACATTTCTCCACCTTACTCAACAGACCGTCCACAGTCGACTCTTCAGCCTTGAACGCTATCCCGGAGAAGCCGGCCCTGGAAGAGCTTGACCTTCTACCCAGCCTCGAGGAAAATCACTAAGCTAGTGAAGCAGACGAGCAGTGGTAAGGCACCAGGCAAGGACGGCATCCCAGTCGAGATGTACAAGGCAGCCGGTCCAGTGGCCCTGGACACTCTCCACGACATACTCTGCAGCGTTTGGGGGGAAGAACTATGCCACAAGACTTTCGAGATGCCACTGTTCTCTCCCTGTATAGAAACAAGGGCAACAAGTCTGACTGTGGTAACTACCGAGGCGTCTCCCTCCTCTCAGTCGCTGGGAAATCCTTGCAAGAGTCATCTTAAACCGCCTGATCAGCGCTGTGTCAGAACCGTCACTGCCGGAGTCACAGTCTGGCTTCAGACCAGGACACAGCACCATCGACATGGTCTTCTCGGTGAGGCAGTCCAAGAAAAGTGCATTGAGCAGTGGATGGACCTCTACACTGTCTTCATCGACTTAACAAAGCCTTCAACACGGTGAACAGGGAGGCGCTATGGGTCATACTGTCCAAGCTTGGCTGTCCGAGGAAATTCACAAAAATCATCCGCCTATTCCACGACGATATGGTCGGCCCTGTACTTTGTTGGGGGTGACAGCTCTGCTCCCTTTGAAATCTCGAACGGCGTCAAGCAGGGCTGTGTCCTTGCTCCGGTCCTGTTCAACCTGTTCTTCACATGCGTGCTGAACCATGCCCTCGGAGATCTCGACAGAGGCATCTACATCAAGTACAGGCTGGACGGCTCTCTCTGTTTGACCATCGTCGGCTGAGCGCCAAGACCCGAGCAGTCGAGAGACTTGTGACTGACGCACTGTTTGCCGACGACTGTGCCCTGATGGCACACACAGAAGCGGATCTCCAGTTCATTGTCAGCAAGTCTGCGGAAGCCTTTCGGCTTTTTGGCCTGACAATCAATCTTGGAAAAACAGAAGTGCTCTACCAACCCTCCCCAGGCCCAACAGTGCACCTCCCCCCCCCACCATCACCATCAGAAGCACCACTCTGAAAACGTCGAGCACTTCAAGTACCTCTCGGGAGCGTCATTTCCAGTGATGGCTCTCTTGACAGAGAAATCTCTGCCAGGATCAGCAAAGCCAGCCAAGCTCTTGGCCGCCTACGTACTTGTGTGATGACCTACAAAAGCATCAAGCTCGACACAAAGATCAAGGTCTACAAAGCTGTTGTTCTCACTAGTCTCCTCTAGGCTGTGAGTCCTGGACGCTGTACCGGAAACACACGAAACAGCTTGAACGCTTCCACACGAGATCACTACGAGCGATTATGGGCATCAAGTGGCAAGACCGAGTGACCAACCTCGATGTCCTGGACAGAGCTGGTTTGCTCAGCATCGAAGCCATGATAATGAAGGCCCAGCTTCGCTGGACTGGACATGTCCATATGGAGCCTCACAGACTGCCTCGGCAGTTGCTCTACGGCGAACTGAGGCAGGGCCAGATACCCAGAGGCCGCCCCAGAAAGCGCTTCAAAGACTGTGTAAAAAGACAATCTGAAGCACAGCTACACGCCTGCAAAAGACCTAGAGGTTTGTGCCCAAGACAGAGCAGTATGGCAAAGTCTAACCAGGAAGGCCAGGAAGAATTTGGCCTCGTTTTCATTCTACGCCCATCGTGCGCCGAATTCAGCGCGAGATAAGAGGTTACTCGTTCTCCATTTTCGTTGTCTTGAGTGTTGTTTATCTTGCCTGAAGAAAACCTAAGAGGTCCAATCTCGTCTTGTTTTGTGTTATTGTTCGTTTGTTCACGCTTGGCGGATACAGTACTTTGAAAAAAAAAAAAAAAACATTGTTGAGATCGCCTGCAGTCTCCTCACTTTGCAACTAATTGTAATATTTCGACTTAATTTTGTTAAACAGCTTTCATAGAGCGACATTTATTGTAATGGTTTGTCACATTAACTAACTGTCTTTGTCTGTTACGCGAGCACGCGCGCGCGCGCGCGCGCGCGCGCGCACACACACACACACACACACACACACACACACACACACACACACACACACACACACACATCGTTTACAAACAGCATACTACAACTTGCTTTGCTTTACTGAAACAGGTAAACATGGATGTAAAAAAAATTGTTTTTTTTTTTTTTTTTTTTTATAACTGAAAGTATTTTCTCTGTGTGCCGTATTGCAGTTATTGTATGTAGTGTAATTTGAAACCAAAAATATCAACAGTGTTCCAGATTGTTTTTTTTTTACATTTGTTTGCTTTCAATGTTCTTAGAGCCATTGGTTATATTTTGCAGTTAAAGTATTTATTACATTAAAGGAAATATATTTCAGATGCCTTAATGTATGTGTGCCTTTTTGGCTTTTTGTTGTTTTTTTGTTTACTGTGTGTGTGTGTGCCTTTTTGGCCTTTTGTTTTTTGTTGACTGTTTTCTCTAAGTACCTATCACAGATAAGGTAAAACAACAATGTGAACGTTCATCTGAAAACAGCGCAAACAGGCTCTGCAAAGCTAGTAATTGTCAGTAAACTTGAAAAGAAACATTTGAGAAAAAACAATGTATGGAGGTACCACTGAAATGGAACAAATTACAACTGCAGAAGAAGCTAACTTTCACACATGGACAAATAGTTACCAGCTTTTCAAATGGATTTCTTCCTAAAGAATAGCTTCCGAGAGATCAGTGTATATTTTCATCTTTGTTTAAAAAAAAGATTTTGTGCGGAATGGTAAGTAAATTGTATATTAGGCTGAACCAATAATTAAAATGTTTAAACTTTCGTTATGGTCATATTCACACGAGTTTCTGTCTTACTGGAAAAATAAATCATTTACATGATAAAGTAGAAAGAAACTCGTGGAGAGTGTGGCAGCAGAGAGTCCTCAGAAGAGAAGCCCCTTCAAGCAAGTGTTTCGGCCCTTATCTCCTGACTCTCCAGGGGGGTTGGGCCACACCCGGTTCATGACTCTGGATATCCCTCTGCTGCCCCTTTTTTTCCCATCTTGGGATGAGCCATGGCTGGGATTCGAACCCATGACCCTCTAGACCTGCTCATTTTCCATTTAATGGCTAGCACTCTAACCACTGAGCCACTGGGGCACCTGATATTTGTAGGGCCTTGGAAATTTAAACCTTATGAAGTTCACTTTGTTCCTCCTTGACCAGATCCAGCTTGAACACTTCTCTGCCATTTCTGCCATTGCTTTCAGGGCTCTGGTTTTTTTTTTTCCTCTCTGCAACTGAGAGCTGTTTCATGAGGCTGTATGCAGACGTTCTTACAAAGCCCCTAGCTCCAATTTCTGCAGTGAGGACTTTGACCTGATGGCCTTCTCTCCTCACGCTGTTTGCCAGATCAGCATACTTTTCAGTCTTGTAGATTTGAGCTGCTTCCATTCTTTTCTCATATGGCACTGTGAGCTCGATCATGATCAACTGCATGGTTGACTGAGAGTGGACTACTATGTCTAGTCTTGTGCCACTCTTGCTGATGATCTGTGGGTGACTCTTCCATTCTGGGAGGTCTGCAGTGCACTCCCAGTCATCTGCCCCGTCCAGCAGACTCTGCCTCCATGTTCCAACTGGCACTGTTGTTCTTGGCCATGATTTGCTGCCTCTTGCCGTGAAGAATGTTGCGGGTGCTTTTGAGTCCTGATTTTCCCTTTTGTGGTGTTGGTACTAGCCCTGACTGCTAGTACAATCTCTTTGAGCACTTGGTTGTGCCTCCATGTGTACCTTTCCTTGAGCCCAGGGCTACTTTACATGAGCTTAGGACATGTTCCACTGTTTTGTTTTTCATGGCAGAGGGGACATGCAGGATTGTCTGTTTTTTGCCACTTCACCAGGTTTGCATTTGAGGGCAGAAGGTCATATGCAGATCTGAGAATGAAGCTGATCCTGAGAGGGGCCATGAGCCAAATATCATTCTGGGTGAGACTTCTTTGGAGTGCATTCTCCCACCACGTTGTCCATTGCCCTTGCTGGCTCTGCTGGACTGCTTTTTGGAGTCTTTTCTGGTCATTTACATGATAAATCAAATATGTTTTTTAAGTTTACCATTTAGATTTCTGATGTTGTGATAGAGAAACGTTATTTCTTTTCCCTGACTGTCTAGCACTTCCTCTTTGGAGTTGCTTCTAGATTATCGAGACATGTTGGCCTCCTTCCATTGGTATGGAGTTCACTCCAGTCTGTGCGCATGACCCACTACCTGGCCTTCCATGATGCATAGTCTCTCTCTCTCTCTCTCTCCACCTTCCTATCCCCAATGACGTTCAGCCCCTTCCATCCTATGTACATGTTGTGGTCGGCAATTGTTTGCCACACCTGACA
>JADBJO010011974.1:59994-61085 GCA_016801955.1 Conus betulinus
ACTGTAACTGGTCCGAATGAAAACCAGCAAACAACATTCGTTACTACTATTTTTTCTATCAGCTGAACTGATGCATGGTACGGTCTCTTTGCTGGATCAAGTTGTATTCTGTACTTTGGCGTTACTTTGGAGAGGAGAACTTGACTCGCCACAATCATTGAACACAAGGTAAAGTTCATCACTATACAGACTGTAAACCACCGAAATGCTTGGGCTGGAGTAATATGATCAAACAAAGCCATACGACAAAGACCAGACTGACCACGAAGTCCCCAGTGCGACAGTCCTGGAAGAAAGGGTGCCATTGCCAACAAGGTTCCAAGGATCCAGATTAATGTACAAACTATGGATGAACATTTCATACTATCTTTCCACGAGCGTTTCAGAAGCCAAAGGGCCAACACGTGATCCACAACGATGAACCAAATGATCCAAATCGACACTTCACTGGACAGAAAGGACAGAAAACCAGTCACTTTGCAAACCACACTATTTGTCCACGCCTCCTCATTTTGGATGTATTTTTCTTGAAACACCTTGTCTGCTGCTACAGTAATGCTGACATGAATTCCCATACCGATATTAGAAAACTGGAGATGAGTCATCGACACTAAAAAGCTGCTTCTTAACACGCTCTTGGCTACAGGAGCAATGACAAAGCAAAGCAAATTTCCCAGAATGGCAACTGTGCTACACAACCAGAAGAAAATACTGTACAGTTCATTTGGCACAAGTGTTGTACATGAAGGGAGTGTGGTCTGGGGGGTCACACATGTTGATTGACTGGAGTGGACAGGAAGCAGGTGTCCACAGCATAGTCTGTAGTTTGATGAAATATTCTGTTTAAGTGACTGGATCTTGACCACAAGTCGAAAGGAAAGTTTATCACGGGATTCCCTCTTATATCCAGTTCAGTCAGCTGTGGGACATTTTTGAATCCCATAGATCCAATGGTTTTGATGGCAGAAAAAGATACATTCAGATACTTTAAACGAGGCATATTGTCATGTAATGCGGAGCGATATTACGTATGCTACGCGATTACATGAGACAGTACAGATTAAGAAAAAGATTATTGATTCGTGCGTTAC
>JADBJO010011975.1:0-10000 GCA_016801955.1 Conus betulinus
TCACACATTGACAGCTAATGTAAGAGACACATCAAAACACTGAGAATATAGGTCTAACGTCTGTAACGAACGAATATCATAGGCACATGTTTCGATATTAGTATTCATATTCTTTAACTACATCAGCACGCCTTTTAAAGGCTTCAGTACATTGCTGTTACTTTTTGTCATCAGTAATGCCGCTTGGAATAAACATGGATATGCAAAAAGCTTTCGCGGAATGTACTTTTGCCTAAGATGGCAAAACCTAGGACAGCAAAACAGAATATGTACTTAATCTTCTTTTACATTTGGCATATCACAGAATTACTTGGAGCTTTATTATACCTGTCACGATCGGCCACTGCCTTGAATATATACATTCCAATTCTGCCATTTGTAGTATACAAGTCTTTGACGAAATTCATGCAAATCACATAACATTTTCAACCCCCTGATTGAACCATACTATTCCCAATCTATTCTGAAATAATATTCCTCTGACACCTGACACCCATGTATACATGCCACGCTAGTCTAGCCATATATCTCAGAAACTTTAATGGGTAGTCAGTTCACATCAAAACGTAATATTCTGTTCAAATCGATACGTAAATTTCAAGCCAGTATCTAATACATTGAACAAAACGAGTTTTATATACAGGGTGACGTCAGAGAGAGAGAGAGAGAGAGAGAGAGAGAGAGAGAGATATTCATGAATCATTACTTTAAAACTGATCCCCAGATGACCACAATCCAGCATCTGAGACAGTGGGATCCGTCGTGACAACAGTTTCTACTGACGCAATTAACATCCTGCATGCCAGGTCATTCGTTCCCAATGTACAGGCTGCACATAGAAAATTAATGCGCCAAGGTCTTGCTTAAGGAGCATTTAGATTGTTTCGTGAATTTTCATTGTGTCTGAAAGTTGATTCGCCTCATTTTCTTTCGTAAGGCCATCAAGCCAGGTGGTTTTAAGTAGACAGATTAAAATCAAAGGAATGGGACTATTTGGGTACTTGAAGCTGGCGCAAAGATAGGGTCACGGGTGAGTGCAAAGGGCCTGAAATATACCTTCAACTAAGGGGAAGGTCATGTATTTGAAGATTGTGCTTGCATCGGTGAAAATCCCCCGAAGCGAGGGAAACAATTGGTGGGGACTTGTCCTTCTGATCAATTGTCAGTTTAACATTAAATGCTGGCTCAAATTTTTGGTAGGCTTCAAAACCTTTACATAGATCATACAGTGATATAGTGCAGAATCCTACCTGTAGCATGTAGCCACATTTTCTTCACAAGTTAAAGGGGAGTGTCTCCTCGTCACAAATTACATTCACGCAAACTGGTTTTTCGCATTGTTCCCCAGGGTTCAGTTACAGCACCAAAGGGGTCTATTCGACCTCCATGCAGGAGACGATGTTCCGGGCACTGAGAACCTGTCCCCAGGACATGTCGCTCAGCATGAAATACTTCTGCCTCACCACGACATACATCGACCACCTCTATGGGAATCGCTTCTATAGCAAAGGGAGGAACCTGATTTACGAGCTGAGTCGGAGATATGATGCAGCTCTGGATGTGGTGGACGTGCTAGTGATGCCAACGTTGCCTTATCCTGCAGTCGAGATCCCCCCTGTGGACTGCTCGTTTTCGGGTAAGCATTAAAAAACACTGATCAAAGAAAAGAAAGAGATCGTTCTTTGCACCTTTCAAAACCTGTACTGTACCACGAATATTTTCCAGATTCATTTGGTGTGATTTTTTTCAATTGTGCTGGTCAAAGGACAGAAACACGACAGCGGGAAATCTTTGTTTGGATGTTTGTTGGCAAAGCCAGGTCGCAGTTTACCCTCAAATTTCAGGATGTCCATAGGATCAGCGAGGCCTGTCAGGCAGTGGTACATGTGGAAAGTGCTCAGAACATTTCACTATGGCAGCCAGGTCTTCCCATCGTTCTCCTCTGAAAAACATATATGGTCATAATTATCAAAACAGCAGCTGGGTTGAACAAACGAAATGTTCTTGAATTGAAGTTGTTTGGTTCAGACCATCTATGCTTCTAAATGAAACATTGTGCATCTTCTGCTTTCGATTGAGAGAGAGAGAGAGAGAGAGAGAGAGAGAGAGAGAGGGGGGGGGGGGGGGGGACGGGGGCAGGCACACACACACAATAGGAGATTCTGCTGTGTAGGCAGTTGGTGCTATTAATTACAAGGGAGGGGGGAGTACATTAAAGGTTTACATGAATTGAGCATTTACACGTGTCAAGTTTTACTAGCACTTCAACAACCACCATCAGCAGTTACCATTATCACAAATGAAGAAACGATCTAAAAAGAAGAAAAACAGACATTTTCCTTACTCCTGTATCTGGGTAAGAGGGTTGATGGAATGACAACTTAAAGCCAAACATCAGAAAGCTATGTGTAACAGTGTTTGACGTTTTTTTTCCCTAGAGTTGCAGAAGAATTGCTTCAGTATGACCCCCAACACCGTGCCTTTCAACCTCACTGGTCATCCCGCTCTCTCCATCAACGCTGGCTTCTCTCCCCCCGACACAGACAGGGGCGGACTACCCATCGGCCTAACGATCGTGGGCAAGAAGTTCGACGAGGTGACCGTTCTTCAGGTGGCCAGGGCCTTGGAAAAGCTTACCGGCCAATAGCAGTGAAGAAATGGAACAAGAACGAAAAAGAACATTTTGGCAGAAAAAAAAAAAAGCAAAGAGGATCCAAGAAGTGGGAAAACGAGAGTCTAGAATAGAGTGAAGATTTGAAGAAAAGCTGTTTACATCCACTAAAATACTTGATTTACTGTGCATACAGCTGATAAATTGAACAACAACATTTCCATTAATAAAACAGTAACTTTGCAAGAAAAAGAGTAACACTTAAAAAAAAAAAAGACGACGATGACGACAGTTTTTGTTTCTTTTTGAAATTCAGCTTACGAACGGTTGATCGAGAGAGCTGGGAAAACTTTAATGTATACCCCAAATGAAAGAAACAGCATATTTATTCACACAACACCGAAGATACAATAGTATCTCTGTTTCGTATCTGATTATCTTCTATGTAACACCGAGCATGTTCAAGTGTCTTTGGAACGTTTTTCTTACACCAGAACAACAGTAAAACATGTCCCCGATAGCTTCCGTCTTCAAAGAAAGGGCAATGCAGACATGAAATTTCATCCAGTTAACAACATATTTGTTTTAAAGAGATACCTGCGTTTAAGGGAAGGGACACAAAAAGGAATCTCCTTCAGAGAGTATGCTTTCAAAGTGTCTCCACAAAGGAAATCAACAAGACCAGCGGACAGCCCCTGTTTCAGTCTGTGAAAAGCTCGTCAAGCTTGCTATTGTATCCTGTTACATGCTGTTCAGAAGCTCTTGAAATATACAGAGACGAGTCCCTGGGGAAAAAAGTAATGAACAGAATAAGAAGAGTTTTAATTAAAATGATAAGACTAATAATTGTTGAGAAATCTGAATGTGAAATTTTGGAAGAAAAAAAAATAAAAGGCCAATTGAGGTAAAAAAAAAAAACAAAAAAACAACAACAAACAAACAAACAAACAAAAAAGTGTAAAATCCACAAGACTAAGAGAAATACTTTCAATGAAATCCCAAGTTATTTTCTCCATTTAGAAGAAACAAAACACAAAGCAGACAAGGTAATGATACATTTTTCTTGCCAAGTGATCAAACGTGACATTTTCAAGCTTGCTTCTTTGAAGGAAGAACTGTCTGAAAAAGCAGTATGGTTAGGGATAGGATTCACCCTACAAAATGGAGCTGAATAGGCTTGATTGACAGTCTCAGTCAAGGTCATTACTTTTGCTGGAATTTTTAAATTTAATGGTACGCACTGTCTTTGGCTTCCAAAATGGCGGAGAGAACAATGGATAACCGATTGCCTTTTGTATCTTTTTTTTTTCTTGCCTTTATTACATATGCTTGTACTTTCATGTCATCATGTCCCGGGTTTGAGAATCGTAGCATTTGGGTTATACATAGGATAGGAAATACTCTTTTTCTGACAGCAGATTGAACTGTGCCTGAATTGTTTTTCTACTGTTAGTAAAGTATTTCTACTTTTTTTTTAAAAGTACTATGAATTCAGCCTCTTTATGAGTTTGTTTTGGTATTTTGAATAAAATATGGTTCTTCTGTTTGGAATAGGAAGGCCTTTTTCTTTTTAATTATGAGGAAAAAATTCAGATCAGCAGAGTGATGAATGTAAACTTGTCTTTGCTAGAATGGGTTTCCGCTTAGGACTAGCCTGCTTAAAACAACACACACACACACACACACACACACACACACACACACATACACACACACGCACGCGCGCGCGCGCGCGTACACACAAACACACACACATGCATACACTCTCGCTCATGCACGCACACTCACATACAAAAACAAAAGAACCAGCATGAATAAATTTAGAGCAATTGTTTATTGAACCACAAACATTCTCAACAAGTAACAAAACAACTTAAGCAACTATCATATAAGACTAAGACTAGGCAAAAGCAAAACAAACTGAAAACACATTTTCAAAATATGCACACATGGATCAAAAACTGAAAACGCTGAGGTGTGAAATTCATTCTGAATGCAGAAAAAATACTCCCCCACCCCCCACCCCCTCAAAAAGTGCTCAGTTAATTTTCAGTTGAACTAACAGTCCAAAATGTTATTGCCTTTTTCTTGTAAAACGTAAACACAAAAATACACATACATACACAACAAACTATATACAAACACACACACACAAACTGTCATATGTCAAGCTCATCATCTGCAATTGTCAGCCAACTGTCCTGTAAATTCATCAGAGATATTGTTCTTCATTGTCTGTAAATTTTAATTTTTCACAAATACCTGGCTATTACACTGACCTCATAAACATCACAACTCAGAGCTTTGCACACTAAAATAACAATGGAGGTACACCTGCTTCTTACTACAAACAACAAGGTAGAGGAAGAAGTTAACTGTTCAGCACTGAAGTAAGCAAATACAGCGCCACACTGAAAAAATGAGATATAGATTGCTACAGCGAAGCATAATGAAACGTATATCACACACACACACACACACACACACACACACACACACACACACACACACACACACATCCCACACACATAGTATTCACATGAATGGAAAGAATTTCAATTCAAAGAAATGGAAAAAAATTTTCATTAAAAGAAATAAAGACCAGCCACATCTGTAATCGAATGTGTATGATTTAACACATATTTCATGCCAACATTCTGCACCCATACACTGAGCATCACGAGCTTCTGCAAGACGAATCAAAATTTGACTG
The DNA here is from genome assembly GCA_016801955.1 of Conus betulinus. Lineage (NCBI taxonomy): Eukaryota > Metazoa > Mollusca > Gastropoda > Neogastropoda > Conidae > Conus > Conus betulinus. The sequence goes on from JADBJO010011975.1 coordinate 5,325, forward strand.
GATAAAGATTTTCATGCATGGGTATACACTTACAGCAACACAAAACACACATTCATGAATGCATATGCATCACTTATTCAAAAAACATAAAGGTGGGATTAAAAAAATGAGAGAACAGTGATATCAAAATCGAAGGAGAAACAGGCTGAGAAGCAGCAGTAGTGGAAACCTGACAGGTAGAGACCAGAGTGCATGGTGCTTTGAACACTGCAGAAAGGTGCAGTCTGAGAAAATGAGATTTTGATCATTTAAAAAAAAAAAGATAAATGGTGATATATCAACACATTAATTACCCATCCTCCTCACATGCACACACTGAGGCAAAGACTATGGACTAGCATTTTTGCTAACAGGAGTTGGGCAGCATTTGGAAGCACTATCCACATGTCTCTTGCGGTCAGTAGCAAGAGCTGACAGAAGTCAATTTCATCTGACACCATCTTTTATACATTCAACAACATGGGCCTCTGAAGCCAGTTTGTCAAAGTCATTGTGAACATAAAAGAGCCAGAAAAATCAAAAGAAAAATTAAAAAGATCAGTAGATTACTTAAACTCGTTAAGAACACAAAACTCCTGTGAGTAGAAAAATCAAATCATAATTGAATCGATCAGAACAGATGTGCACACAAATGCACGCTTACATTCATAAATAGGTGACAACTGAAACCTTGCGCATTAGTGAACTCAGCACATGACTGGAATAATTTGTTTCTTCAGTTCCACTTCACCATGTCAGATTTCACCTTTTCTACTTCATCTGTTTGAAAATCATCTGTTCCACTTCACCTATTCACATTTCTTCTGTTCTGCTTCACCTATTCACATTTCATTTGTTCCACTTCACCTATCTGAACATCTTCTGTCCCACTTCACCTATTTGAACATCTTCTGTTCCACTTCACCTAGTTGGACATCTTCTGTTCCACTTCACCTATTCACATTTCATTTGTTCAACTTCACCAATCTGTGGGAACAGCAATGTCGGGGTTTGCCTTGAGTGAGTGGTTGAACACCACGTTTACCATCCACATGTAGATGACGCTGTTCCAGGCTTGTGTGTTCAGTCAGCACACACACATGCAGCGAGCCATGGACAGCGTATCCAAGACCAGAACATCCGCTCAACATGTTTCATCTCTGCTGTCAGAATAACACCGAGTATTACATAGAGAGATCATGTCTCAAATAAAGAAAAAAGACATTCTCGAATGAGCAGTTATTCCCAAGTTTGGTGGTACTGTGGACACAACATCACCTTTGATGGCTTGACCAGATCCGTTGGAAGACCCACACTGTGCTTCTTAAGATGTCTGCAAGTGAGAGACATGAAAGTCAACAAAGTCAGCCAAACAGGCTGGGAACCCTTGGCACCTGACGGCAAGACAGGAGACAGGCCATCAAAGCTCTAGCATCAACAGCGACCAGAGGAGCATTCAGCAGTGGCAAGAAAGACAAGACCAGCAACACCAGAGGATAACATCAGTGTTGCCCACAACCTCACATGGCATTTGCCTGCAGTAAGGTTTGGCGCTCTAGAAGTGGGCTGCAGGACCACAGTGGGCTTTTACAAACTCAGCAATGACTTAACCATGATACAGCTCCATTATCTCCAAAGGGCAAAAGAATGCCAGCAACTGCTTCGCCTATTCTGATTTGTTCTGCACTTTTTTCTTCTTTCTGTCAATTCAGAATTAATCTGTTCCATTTTTCACCTGCTCATATTTATTCTGTACCCACTCAGTACATACTGCCCGCATCTTAGGGTTTTTTTTGCTCTTTTGACATGCTGTTAAACGACATACTCTTGTTACTGGATGCGCCTAAAGAGGAGAGTGAGGATACTCCCAGTGGGGGTCACATTTCTATACTATGAACTGTTACTATATGCTGACTTGATCAGACGTGTGCTTGTGTGCATGTGGGGTGAGAAAGTGGGCGTGGGTGTGTGCATCTACGTGTAAAAGCATCTGTGTGTGTGTGTGTGTGTGCGCGCGCGCGCGTGTGTGTGTGTTTTGTGTGTGTGGCTCTATAAGTGAGTGTGTACGTACAAGCCCAGCATAAATTACAATATTCTCACGGTTAAGATTGTTAATTTTGATGATGTATTTCCTTATTTTATGGCTTATTTCATTATTTATTTCTTAATTTGATCCATATATATATATATATATATATATATTATGTTAAAACTTTGATTAAAATGTAATTGTTAAAACCTACAGCGCGCTGTTTCTTGCTGGTGCAGTCGTCAGGGTATGGGGGGGTCGGTGTTGTCAGTGTTTTTATACGTGTTCGCTGTCTGCCATCACGTGCGGTCAGTGTTTTTCATGTTTTTTTTTTATTTCTGCTCGCTGATAGGAACTTCCATTTGTGTCTGCAATTATTAACCATTTCTATCCTAGTGTTTAGGGTTGCTATTTTGGTTTGCATAGTATCATATATTTTTCTGTTAGGCATAAATTACATCTTTTTGAAATGTTATATATGATGCAGCTCTTTTTAAGATTTTCCAGGATATGTTGTAGTCTATTTTTTTCATCTTTGAGTTTCCAAATATATTTACTCAATTCTGTTTGATTTTTGTATCTTTCTTTGTTAAATGACAGTTTATGATTTGCATATCTAGTTTTGAATTGGTTTTCAGTGATACCTATGGTACAATTGCAAGATTTCCTTTCTTCACCCTCGTTTGTCTCTGTACTGGTTTTCGTTTTGTTGGTTGAATCAATGATGTTTTTTGAGATTCGGCATACATGAGTATGATAATTTGATGTTGTGCTGGTTAAATATCTTGAACAGCTTGTGCTCTTTTGGGAAAGAAGATGTCAGAATTTTAAAGAAATTCTTTCCCTACGTTTGTTTTAACTCTTCCATCGTATGGGGGGTTGTACCATATGATTTTCCTTTTTCCTGTTCTTCTTGTGTCTGCTCATATCATTTCCCGGGTCATAGTGTAATTTATAGTTGTAGCCACTTTGGTGTAACGCTTCTTGGTACTCAGCTGCAGTGTTATTAAATACTGTTTCATTACATGACAGATTAGATAATCTCTTGTTTATGCCTCTAGGTATTGTTTTGAGTATGGAAGGTGGGTGATTACTTTTGATATTTTACATAAACAGGTGTGTCATGGTTTTTTTTTGTATGGTTTAAATGTATGTTGGTTGAGGTCTAACGTGATGTCTAAATAATTCACTATCTTTTTTGTTGCTTCTGTGGTGATTTTAAATTTTGATCGTGGAAGATTTTGCACAATTTTTTTTTTTCTTATTTTCAATGTTTCTAGGGCTATCGCTCAGTGCAGCGAGGCCATCATCTCTGTACAGTCCAATTGTTTTCCAAGTTTTTTTTTTTGAATGTTAGATAGCATGAATAGTAGTCCGACAAGTTCGCAGGTTTCGGCACCATCATACGATCCCATAGTAACATCAAAAGTTGAACTTTCCTGGTGTTCTTGGTCCAAGTCTCGTTTTTGCTGTGGAGTAAAGTTTTCTTTGTATGGAAAATGATTTCCATTTCTAACCCTGATATTTCAGTGTATTTGTTGGCAAATTTTATAGCTTTGGCGAGCAGCTCTTATCTATAGATGGATAAAATCTACTACATCAAATGTTATAAAGACTGTGTTTTTCTTGCTTGTTGAGTTTTTTTTAAACCATTGTATAACTTCATATGTATTTTTCCAGAGGTTGAATTCGGTGTTCTCTCTTATGTTTTTTTTTTTTATGGTTTTCTCTAAAAATTTTTTTTACTGATTTTTCCTAATTTGGATTTGGATGGGTTTATCAAATCTACATGTTGGGTTGTTCAAAAAAATTAGGTCTTTATAAAAGCTTCTCTTTCTGCTGTTGTCTCTACTCTATCACTTAGGTCCATTTGCTGTACAAGCTCCTTTTCTTTCTTCCTAATGTGATCATATGTAACTTTGTCAGTTTTTTTTTGTAATTTTTTTTGGATGTCTTTATCAAGGAGTTGTGAGTACTCTTTAGATTCCATTTTGTAAAAATTCGTTGTTTGATTTTTTGAATTCTATGTTAGCTATCATTTTTTCATTTTGTCTTCAAATGTTCTCATTTCCTCGATGGCTGGTGGTGCTCGCCATGTTTTGAAGTCATAAAGGTTTTTATCTTCTTTCTTGGCATTGGGGTTTAAGAAGAAGAATGCTTTCCATCTCATGTTTTTGATAAACTTTTCTGTCTGTTCTAGAAAAAAGAATTGTGCAAAATCTTCCACGATCAAAATTTAAAAATCACCACAGAAGCAAACAAAAGATAGTGAATTATTTAGACATCACGTTAGACCTCAACCAACATACATTTAAACCATACAAAAAACCAAATGACACACCTGTTTATGTAAATATCAAAGTAATCACCCACCTTCCATACTCAAAACAATACCTAGAGGCATAAACAAGAGATTATCTAATCTGTCATGTAATGAAACAGTATTTAATAACACTACAGCTGAGTACCAAGAAGCGTTACACCAAAGTGGCTACAACTATAAAATTACACTATGACCAAGGAAATGATATGAGCAGACACAAGAAGAACAGGAAAAGGAAAATCATATGGTACAACCCCCCCCATATGATGAAAGAGTTAAAACAAACGTAGGGAAAGAATTTTTTAAATTCTGACATCTTCTTTCCCAAAAGAGCACAAGCTGTTC
>JADBJO010011975.1:17500-22500 GCA_016801955.1 Conus betulinus
CTCTCTCTCTCTCTCTCTCTCTCTCTCTCTCTCTCTCTGTCTGCCTGTCTGTCTGTCTGTTTGTCTGTCTGTCTGGCTGCTGGCTGGCTGGCTGGCTCTCTCACATATGCACACTCGTGCACGCACGATCATACAAACACACATCCATATTCTCTCTCTCTCTCTCTCTCTCTCTCTCTCTCTCTGTGTGCCTCCCCACCCCCTCTCTCTTTCCCTCCCCCTCTCTCACACGCACACACATATGCACACACGGGTGTGCACAATCGCGCACATACATACCCCTCCATTCATGTCAAGGCCGCTTTACTTTCACCCACAAGCTCACCCCTCCCCTAACCCCTTCTTGCTCAGCCCCCACCCTTCCTCTTTGCCCCAGCTTATATCCTCTAGGAAAGGGGAGTTAAGAAGCATAGTGGCTTAGGTTATGGGAGCAAGAGTTACCTTACTTGTTTGTTACTTGCAGATTTGATTTGGTTGTACCCCCCCCCCCCCCTCCCCCGCTCTCCCATCCGTCTATTCCTCAAGGGTCAAGGTCGAAAACGTTTGCCTGGTAGAAAGTCGTTTCGCTGATATCGTTTATCAAAACGAACTGCAGACAGGATGAGACTAGCTGGGAGCCAAACGTGACCTGTTAGACCTACATTTGCATGTAGGTTTTTTTGTTTGCCGTAGTTTTTTTTTGCTTCAAAGTGTCTTTGTTGTTGTTGTTGTTGCTGTTGTTGTTGTTGTTGTTTTCGAAACTGTTTCCAGTTTATATTTTCCAATCTCTCCCCACCTTCATTCCCCTCCCCCTCTTCCCGCAGTTAGGGTAGCACGGGGTGAAACGCCCCCCTTACGCAAAAAAACGTTGCAACTTTCCTTGTTGAAGGCACAGAGAAATGAAAGTAGCCTCAACGTTTTTAGAAATGTCTATGCTACAAACTGCCACACGCACATACTGATACAAATAAAAGAAAAGCACTGATAAGTGAAACATGAAAAAAAAAAATCTTTGCCCTTCTACACATACACGGGGCAAAACGCCCACACACATGGGGCAAATCGCCCATAGTAGGCGTTTAGCCCCATGAGTCTAGTCGTTTTGCCCCACAATTAAAATTTACTGAAAACAATCACAAACTACCTCTACTAAATAGCTGAAGGAATTATATACAGGTTTTGTGCAGCTCTCATGTCCTTCAGCTGTTAGTATCACGTCCCACAGATCAGTCATCTGAATAACAGTTGGGGCAGATGAATGTAGGAAGTCCTTCAGTGCATTCCTCATCGGCCCAGTGACGGCAGGACTGGCATTCTACCCACAGTTCTCCTGGTCTGCTGCAACTGTGTGGGTCATAACAGATGATACAGGGCCAGTCCTCCTCTTCCTCACTTGTATTTTCCCCAGCCGTCGCTGGCCTTTTCTTTTTTTCACGCCCAGTCTTACACTTAGCCTTGCTCCTCTGTTTCCCCGACTGTTTCTTGGTTGATTTGTTCTTTGCGTGCTTTTCTGCCAGAGCTGTTTTGTATGGAGATGAGGTCAGCAGCGCTGCAGACTCTGATTTTCTTCATCTTGGCCTCTTTACCGACAGCTATGGAAGAGGGGATAAACCGTGGGTGATTTCCCTAATCCCCTCAGAGGTTCTTGAGGCAGAGAGCTGCTCCTTTTAGACTGGAGAGTGAAGTGAGGATGCGGCCGTAATCGGGGTGTTTGGTTCTTCCGTATGTGTTAATGGTTCCCTAACTTGGGGCAGAACACAGTTGTAGTGAACAAGATCGTGGCCAGTGCGGGTAAACTGGATGGTCAGGTTTGCATGTGGCTGGTCTGTGGAGATTCCATACCGTTGTACTGTCTACCACTGGTTATCTATCACCACAACGGACTTGCTTACAACTTTGCTGGCTGCAATAATCTCCAATTCCCCAGGCAGGCAGGACGGCTCTGCCATGGCAGTGATCCGTTCTTCCAAGGAGGAATACCGCAGCCATGTTGGTAGATCAGCATTGTTGGTCTCAGCGTCCAGGTGGGCATACTCATTGTAGTGGTCACGCATGTAGGTGATTACCTGGGCTCTGAGACTCTGCTGAACTTTTCTCGAGAAGTTCCAGAACAGAACTCCTAAGGATCATTTCGCTCTGCAGTTTGGGGTTCATGGCGATGGGCTTGGGGTTTATGGCGATGATCAAGCTTCGGAACAGGGCATCGTCCATTACCAGATATCTTGATCATCTCAACGTCTGACACGATCTCAAGGGCGCCAGCGTTGGCTGGTGAAGACATTGATGACTGTTCTCTGTTTGCTTGATGTTCTTCATTTGGCAAGAGCCTGGTAGAGGTTTCGTTTTCTGCTGGAAAGTCGTCTGTTGAACAGTCTGCACTGGGTGGCTGGCTGGAAAGGGAGACGTTCTCACTGGCGTGAGTTGTTTCCGCTGATTTTTGACAGAAGGGCTCCTCTTCCTGCTCATCTGTTACCAGTGCCCCTTCGTAGTCGGTGTCAGTGAAGACGTCAGGATCAAACGGCCGTAGACCGCAGGTCCTAAAGCCATGGACGGCTCTTTCAAGCAAAGCTGTCCTCGGGAACGCCTTAGCAGAAAGACCAGCCATGTCATAGATCGAGATCCGTCGTCCTGGATTTGACACCATCCAACTGTCAGCTTCAGCGTTTGAAACACTCTCATCATTGAAGGAACATACCATCATCTTCGTCCAATGGATCCTTATCACAAGGGATTGGGGAAGTGTGTGTGAAGGGGAGGGGGGGGGGGGGGCGCAACTAGATCGTTATGGAAAAAGTTTAAAATGATATAGTCCTCCTCATCCGGATTCTTATCAGTCGTAAGCTTTCTTTCTCGCCACTGACCTATTCATATAATCTTTGTATTGGTAAAAGTTATTGTCCTAACGTTCTCAAACAAGCCAAAATATTACCACGTTTTAAATCTGGAGATGAAACTGATCCGTCATTCATAGAACAGTTTCACTTTTATCTAATCTCTCCAAGCCTCTAGAAAAGCATGTTAACAAATACATCGTGTCTCGTGACGACCTGTTGTGTCCCAACCCGTCTGGATTTAGAGTCACCTACTCTCGCCACACAGCACTAACAAGTCTCGTAGATCAGTGGTTTTCATTGATTTCGCAAAAGCATTTGATGTTATTGATCATAAATTACTTCTGAAAAAAAGGCTATCTACTAAATATCCAGTCAAATCCTTTCTTTCTTAAAATCCTTTCTAGTAGAAAGAAACTCGTGGAGAGCGTGGCAGTAGCGAGTCCTCAGAAGAGAAACCCCTCTTCAAGCAAGTGTTTCGGCCCTTATCTCCTGACACTGTACGGGGGTTGGGCCACACCCGGTTCATGACCCGGATATCCCTCTGCTGTTCCTGTTTTTCCATCTTGGACGAGTCATGGCTGGGATTCGAGCCCATGACCCTCTGGACATGTTCATTTTAGGGATTATCCACTTAATGTTTCGCACGCTAACCACTGAGCCACTGGGGAACCTGATATTTGTAGGAAATTTAAGCCCAATGAAGTTCACTTTTGTTCCTTCTTGACCAGATCCAGCTTGAACACCTCTCTGCCGCTTCTGCCATTGCTTTCAGGGCTCTGGTTTCTTCCTTCCCTGCAATTGAGAGCTGCTTCATGAGGCTGTATGCAGACGTTCCTACAAACCCCCCAGCTCCAATTTCTGCAGTGAGGACTTTGACCTGATAGCCTTCTCTCCTCAGGCTGTTTGCCAGATCAGCATACTTTCAGTCTTGTAGATTTGAGCTGCCTCCATTCTGTTTCATATGGCACCGTGAGCTCGATCATGATCAGTTGCTTGGTTGACTGAGAGTGGACTCCTATGTCTGGTCTCATGCCACTCTTGCTGATGATCTCTGGTGACTCTTCCATTATGGGAGTGCACTCCCAGTCATCTGCCCCGTCCAAGAGACTCTGCCTGCATGTTCCGAGTGGCATTGTTGTTCTTGGCCATGATTTGCTGCCTCCTGCCGTGAAGAATGTTGCGGGTGCTTTTGGAGTCCTGATTTTTCCGTTTTGTGGTCATGGTACTAGCCCAGACTGCTTGTATAATCTCTTTGAGCACTTGGTTGTGCCTCCATGTGTACCTTCCTTGAGCCAGGGCTACTTTACATGAGCCTAGGACATGCTCCACTGTTTGTTTTTCATGGCAGAGGGTTTGTTTTTCATGGTAGAGGGGGTATGCAGAATCGTCTGTGTTTTCCCCACTTCACCAGGTTTGCATTTGAAGGCAGAAGGTCATATGGAGATCTGAGAATGAAGCTGATCCTGAGAGGGGCACTGTGCCAAATGTCATTCCAAGTGAGACATCTTTGGAGTGCATCCTCCCACATTGTCAATGCCCTTGCTGGCTCTGCTGGACTGCTTTTTGGAGTCTTTTTTGGTCTTCTTCTTTTCTGATCTCCTGAATCATCATGTCTCTTTTTGGCTTTTCCTTTGCCTTTGACCACCATTCAGTTTTGGTCACCCCCAGTCCTTGTCTGTTGGTCTGTGTGTGTCCTGTTATTTCTCTGATCTTGAGACTTTCTTTTGCAGAATCCATCGCCTCTTGAACTTTCCATTTTCTGCCTGTCTTCAGCTGGGGCTTGATTGCTTCTACCACCTTGTCTCCTGAGTCCTCCAGCATGCTTTGAAGTCTGATCTTCCCTGCTTTGTATTCTTCCAGGATGGATTTCAGTGGTAGTTTTCAGCTTTGCTTGGCGACAGTACAGCGCTATGTCAGTGAGACAGGGTGGGACACCAAGCCATTTCCTTATGAACCTGTTGATTTTGGTTTCCGTTCCCTTCACTATGCTGGTGCAGATGTCGTATATCATCAGAGGCCATAGGAGCTTTGGTATCAGCATGAACTACAAACACACCAGACCTTGTATTTGCCAGGGAGCCCACACTGGTCAATGGTCCCCAAGCCTTCTTCTGACATCTGTTAGGTTTCTTTTGCTCTTTGTGTGTCTTTCAGGTATTATCATACCCATCTTCCAGGGGGTTCTTG
>JADBJO010011975.1:27500-30000 GCA_016801955.1 Conus betulinus
ATAATTTGAAATGTTGAAGCAGGTCTGTCAAGCTTTGTCACTTTGTTTGTTTGCTTTGTTTTGTTTCGTCACGTGTGGTGGGGGGGGGGGGGGGGGGGGGGGGGCTATGCTAACAGCAGCACCTGCACTGTGTACTCACAGCTGTCCCTAACAGAGCATTTTCCGTTTATTTCAGCACGTTTGTCGATCAACCACAACTTTGTATATAATGTGAATAATGCCCGTGATTACAGATTCCATCACAAACAAAGGATCCTTTAAAAGAAAATACGATTTCTGCTATGGAACACAATGATGTACGCCCCCCCCCCCCCCCCCCCCCCCCCCCCCCACCCACCGCCATGATGAATAAATGCTACCATCGTCTGCTTTGTGTGCATGTTCAATGAGAACAGGGTCATTGCCTTCGCCTGCACTAGTCCTGGTCACTGAGAGAGAGAGAGAGAGAGAGAGAGCACGAGACAGAGAGCGCTCATGCCAGTAGTAAACAGTGTCTTCTAATTCTATGGGAATTTTGCTTGAGGCGCGTGCTAGTTGGAAACTGGTGTGATGAACAATAAGCGCCATTCGCGCGGCTGTGAGAAAGAACGAGTAGCCTACATCCGCAAGGGAGTGTGCACTGCTGTTAGCGTACGGTCAGTTGTCAGCGTAAGCGGCCCACATACGCGCGTTTGGAATGCGCCTCAAGGTGCAAAATGAAAGAACCTTTTCAGAATAAAATATCCTTCGGCGCTTCTGATGTGACATGGGCTAAAAAAAAAAGATTAAAAGTGGTCTTACAGGTAGTCAGTTTTTAGAAGTTCATCATGTGAGATAAATTAAAAGAAAAAAAGGTTATCGCCTCCCAGCCTTACAAGTGTTTAAATCGTCAGAGGTTCACTGTATGACATGAGTTAAGGAAGGGTTAAAACCTCCTAACTTAGCGACTTCTTCTTTCTGTCCTTCTTCTTCTTCCTGAACTCCGTGGGGAAACAATGGTGCATGCAGGAGCATGATCGGGCGATTCATGGAGATGCTGTTGTCCTTCCACACCGTTTTCTGTCTAGACAGTGCTGTTATTGTCTTTGCTGCCTGTGAGATAATTTCTGATTTAGATCCCTCATTGCTATTGATGAGTCCCAGGTTAAGTGAATTGTTGAACTGTTTATGCTTTCTGTTCGCGCGCGCGCGCGCGCACGTGCACACACACACACACACACACACACACACACACACACACACACACACACGCTCCTTTAAAAGCTTTGGCGAGTTCTTGTTCATTGCATGCCATGCCATCGATGTCATCTGAAAAGCGAATGTACATGATGTTTCTTCATCTAATGCTGACTGTCATGACATGATCTTCAAGAGCATCAGTCATGGTGTGTTCCAGGAATATGATGAAACGTATAGGAGGGAGACAGCAACCCTGACAAACTCCATCTGAGGTATGGAACCGCACTTCAGTAGCTCCCTGTATGAGTACCGTACTGGTAGCTTTGGAGTAGAGACGCTGGATATGTTGTTTAGTTATTTTCTTGATTTTAAATGTATTCACTGTGGCCCATGTCAGACTCCAGACTTGCCAGACTCAGTTGAACGCTGCCTTGAAATCTATTAAGACATGGTAGAATTCTCCCTCGTGTTGGAGATGCGTTCTGCAAAGGGAACTCAGGTTAAAGTTCTATTGGATGGTACTTCCGGTTTTCGGGAATCCAGTCTGTTCTTCTGCAATGATGGTAGCTGTTTGTGGCTGTTATCATTTCATTATCATTTTGAGCATCACTTTGCTGGCATAGTCAATTAAACTGATAGCGTGATATTTCTAGCAGCACCACTTGCCATGGATCATATTTCAGTGCAGTTGACAGTTAGTTGATACTACTGCCTCTGTGCCATGTCTCAAGAGATCTGTGAGGATATTGTCAATGCCAGGTCTGGGATCTGTTTCCATTATCTTATCTCATCTCATTCCCATGTTCTTAGTGATCGTAGGGGGGACATGAGGGAAGATTCCGTTGATCTTCTTCTTTATCATGGCCTGTCCTGTGCTTCTTGCAGGACCTCTGACAGCCTGTTCACATTATTGATCAGATTACTACTCACTTTCAATGGGAGCGCGAACAGCATTAAGTGTTGATGCAAACTAAAACTTTGTACATACTTTCGTATAATGTTTAAACTTTCTAGTGATATAAACGTTGACATTTTCTTGTTTGCATAATATCCTAGTAAAACTTTCACAGGAAGTAACCCACTCAGTCCATACCGACTAGAACTTCAACTGTGGTGAGAACAACGTTCTTTGTCACTTGTGAACTGACTCAAAAGGGAGATTCTTAAATCGACTTTGCGGTAGATTTGTGCTGTACTGGGGCTTGCTTTTTTTTTCTTTTCTTTTTCCTTCTTTTCTTTTCTTTTCTTTTCTTTCTTTCTTTCTTTCTTTCTTTTCTTTTTTTCTTTCTATCTGTCTGTCTGTCTGCCTTTCTTTCTCTCTTTCGACTCATAAGGGGGATTC
>JADBJO010011975.1:35000-61078 GCA_016801955.1 Conus betulinus
CTTTAATAACTCTCTGTATTCCGGTGCTGCTGTTGAGGTTTGTAATATTAAAGATCTAGTTTCAGACATTCCATATTTAAAGCAAGCTTAAGCTAGCGAATTAGGAGAAATCACTCTGGAGGGAGCGACATCTGTCCTCAGAGACGGTAAAAAAAACACAAAAAAACACACTTCTCGGGTCTGTTTGATTTTAGTGCCAAAATGTTTTAGTTTTTGTTATTGTTTTTAATGTTTTTCAAAATTGGTGTATTCGTTGAAAGAGCGTTAAACACAGGTTTCTAAAGAGGAGGAAATTTCTTGTGCACGGAGTGAAGTAATTATAACATGTATTCCGAAAGGGAACATTCCCACACATTTCATAAACAAACAAAAAAACTGGAGCCAATTTCACTTTTAAATATAATTAATAAGAACGGATCGATTGTCTTGTGCGGTAAATAGAATAAAACGTGGATTGCCTGAAACTATAAGTGAAGATCAAACATTATTTATCAAAATAGACATATCAGTGATAATCTGGGATTGATATTCGACACTTTACCCTATTTAGATAGAGCATTCTACCTGGCCTGTCGTTGAATACAGACTTTGAAAAAGGCATTCGATTCACTTAACTAGAGTTTAGTGTCAAAAGTACTAAAAGCGTTTGGTTTCCAGAAAAAAAAACATGTGTGTAAATGGATAAGCATATTTATACGAATCTTAAGTTGTGCATTGTTGTGAACGGTCAAGTTTCAGACTGATTTGAAATCAAACAAGGTAGTCGACAAGGAGCACAATGTCCCCAAATTTGTTCGTACTTTGTGCTGAGAGATCAGCATCATGGCGAGGGAAAATCAAGACATTCGGGGAATTATGATAAATGATACTGAATATAAGTTTTCACAGTACGCAGATGACACAGAAGTTTTACGTGTGTGATAAAAATCTTTTGAAACTTAACTTGAAGCTCTTTTCAAATTTGATGATGTGTCAGGTCTTCATATGAATCCTAACCAAGTTCACACGTGCCGTTTGGTTAGGAAGCATGAAAAATAATGATGTTCTTTTCGTTGAACATTTAGAAATAGACTGGAATCCTTAAAAATTTCAAATGCTAGGTATCTGGTTCTCCAAAGATTTGAAATTTTGTGGAAATGGATTATGTAGAAAAAACTTGCTGGCATCAAATACTCTGCTGTTTTGCACAGACAGGCAGGCCCACAGCAGTTTAGCCATGTGTATCACAGCCTAACAGTTCAATCAGAGAGAGAAAATGCCCCAAACACTGGTGTCAAATAGTGTGCATGTGATGCAAAAAGCCGATGTCCGGATCGTTGTCGTGGCGTGTGCATCAGATCAAATATTCTCCTATGGAGATCTTTTTGCTTCGGGCATAAACTAAGAGATAAGGGAAATATTTGCATGAAAAAAAACATGAATTATCTTCTCCTGATTTTTTAAAGTATGCATTTCTGTCTTCTCAACAGTCCAGCCAGAGAGAGAGAGAGAGAGAGAGAGAGAGAGAGAGAGAGAGAGAGAGAGAGAGAGAGAGCAAAAACGCACAAAGAAAGAAACAAAAATAAACAAAAATGGGTGGTGAAGCGGTACGCATATAATGCACGCAGAGTTACTGACAGTTCGAATTCATTTGTTATCATAATCATAGTTCAATTCAGATCTTCTTGTCTAAATGACCTTTGTTTACCAAATGACGCATACGCAAACTGTGTAATGATATATGGACCCATAATCTGAGAAAAGGCTAACTTTATCCAACGGGAAGACAATGCATGGTCTTCTTCCCATGATATTTTTTCCAAGAATAGGTCTATTCAATAGCACTATTTCAAACTGCGCTGACCTTTCCATGCTTTACGTTCGGTCCGTCATCTGACCATCTGCTTGATAGGCAAGGTCGTCTCTCTCTTTAGCAGATAGACATAGGTCTGTGTCCAGAACGGGGAAAATCGTGATGGTATTGCTTAAGTGAACTAAAGTTGATGTATTATTAGTCAGGCTTAACACAGCAAGGTTATCGTTGCACTCATACACGCGTATTCACATTCATGTGCCCACGAAACATTCACCTGTCTCTGGGAATGGGATGTCACGCATTCATTTCTCTCCTAACACGACTGAGCACAAGAAATACAATTTCTATGCTACTTATAATAACCAAACATGAAGACCAATTACACAAAATGAAATCATCAAACCATAAAAGATCAATACTTCCTAATCCCGGGTTATAATAAAATGACTTCTTACCTGGCCAGGTTTCCACACACACAACCACGCTTTCACACCATACCACAGTTGTTGAACAAGTCTCTTCAAGTTTTCTTCAGCACTGCTTGATGGTGACGCCCTTGGTTGACTGGCTCCAGGTTTCAGGACTGGGTGTTTGTGGTCGTCGCTGGGATCTCGACGTAGAACTCTTCTTCTTCGTCTCTTTCACCCACCTCTGGGTTCAAACTCAGTTTGTCTCTCTTCACCCACCTCAGGGCTTCAATCTCAGTCTTTTCTCTTCCAGCATGTCTTTTACCCTAAGACTTTGCTGTCACTTCTGTCTCCCTGACCACGTTTCTCTCTCGACCGTACTCTGTCCTGTTCACTCTCCTCTCCTCTCTCTCCTCTGTCCTTCTCTCTCTCTCTCGTGGTGTTATTCTCCTCTCCATGCACGTTGTTCTCCCTCAGTTTAAATAGGGATGGACACAAAGGATTTCCCTTCGGTCATGCCTTTGTCCATGCTGCTTCTCCACTACCTTGTTCACAAGTACCCTGAATTCTCCTTTCGCTGCATTCTTCTACGCATCAGCATTTAGACACATCCCTTCCTAATTGATTAGCAAACAACCACTTGGCACCAGATGGACATCGAAAATTCCCGCCGACTTCAGGGGCCTTTTAATGCAGTAATTATCTTAGAGCAACGACAACAACGTCCACACGCATTCAACTAGCCTGACAATAGTGCCAACACAGTGCCCCACAGCAATACCATCTAAACGAGCTCAAGACTCCTGCTCTTCAAAGGCTGTTTACAAAGCGACCTCAGCTGACTGGGTATGGTAGCGCCCCCTCGACGCTCCGAGGTCCTAGTGGTTACATCCCTCCCCCTTTCGCCATCGGGAAGGTTCGAACCTGGGAGGGTCCTTACTACATTAGGTGACATCTGTCACCTGACCACTTCATCCTCCTTGACACAGTTCGACCGTGTGCGGTGGGTAAGACATACTGCTAATGGGTCTATTACCTACTTCGATACTGCGTACAACATTTCTCGCCTCAAAGCTTTTAAGGTCCTTTGTGAGAGGTTTCACTGCCTTGACAGTCTGCATAGATAAAGGACACGTCAGCGTTATTCAAAGGCAAAAAAACTCATGATGATGATGATGATGATGGGGATGATGGTTATGATGATGGTGGTGATGATGGTGGTGGTGGGGGTGATGATGATGATGATGATGATGATGATGATGATGATGACGACGATGATGATGCTTATGCTGCTGCTGCTGCTGCTGCTGATGATGAAGATGACAACGACTACGACGACGTCGACGACGATGATAATCTCCTAACCCTTCCTTACGAAGTCACTGCTGCTCTGGCTCGTGACGATGATGGTGATGATGATGATGATGATGATGATTGTAACGACGACACTAGTTCTGTGGGAAGGGTTGTCAGAGTGCACAAAAAGCTGTGTTTACACAGGTCTGCTGTGGTCGTATTTCACTTCGCTCAGTGAGGACAAGATAATGACGATGGTAATGTTACCTGGAACCACAACAGGCAACTTCAGCCAAACAAACTCTCCGCGCATGTGAATGATTTAGGCATGAGTACTTGGAGTGTGGTGTGTTGGTAGTTTTGCTGCTTGGATGGGGAAGGATGAAGTTGATTTAATGGTGGAGGAACTGACAACAGAATGTATGTATTAGTGACTTTCGCTGGAGGCCACAGCTCTGACCCAAACACAAGGAAGAAAACTCCCAGGGTTGATGCTAACTTAGCAGCGGTTGTCTCCCTTACACTTTGCATCTTAAGAACATAGTGTTCACACGCCACAATTAGAATTTTGCACTAAATCACGGTAATATGTGTAAGCATTATTTAATCCACGTAAGCGTTTTGAGGCCTACCATAAAGTTGGGCCAGCATTTCAAGTTAAACTGATAATTGATCAAATCAACAACTCCTCGCAAAGTATTTCCCTTGTTTTGGGAGATTTCACGATGGCTTCACATTACAATCTTCGAATACATGACCTTCCTCTTAGCTGACGTCACGTTTAAGGCCTTTCCACTCACCCGTGACCCTATTCTTGCGCAAGATGGCAGCTTATAAATAGTCCCATTCCTTTGATTTTAATCTGTCGGCTTGGAACCACCTGGCTTGTACCTTAATGGCCATATGAAAGAAAAAGACGAGAATCAACTTTCAGCCACAATAAACATTCTCAAAACAATCGAATTGCGCCAGTCTGTAAATACTAGTCTCCTTAAGCAAGGCCTTTGCGCATCAATTTTGGTGTGTAGCCAGTGATTTTGATGAAATGGTCAAAACTAATGAATATCTTACAAAAGCTGTTCTATTGTGTCACAGGTTGCACTGGGCCAGGTGGACATGGCTACCGGGGGTGACCAAGGGGGATCTATTCGGACCCCCTCCAGTTTATGTGGGATCGTGGGTTTGAAGCCCACCTGGGCTTGGTGCCCTACACCGGGGCAAGCCAAATCAATCCCGCTGTGGACCACTTGGGCCCCATGGCCAGAACCGTGTCTGACTGTGCCTTGATGCTGGAGGTTCGAATCCTTGATGTTTGTGCAGTGATGGTTCCAGGTGTATATGTTGATAATGATCTTGATCATGATTGTGATGAGCTCCTTGTTATAAAAATGATTTCACAGCTATATACCGTAATGTTGACACTTGCAGGTTTGTAGGTGTACATTATGATAATAAGGTTACAGATGTAAACTATAATGGCAACAGTTTTACAGTAATGTATACAATATTGTGATGAGGCTGCAAGTGTACACTATCATGGTGATAAGGTGTACATTGTGATCAAATTACCGAAGTACAGATAACGATATAGTCCAGGTAATAACAGGATACGAAGGTGGTGATGTTAAGGGTAATGGAACGCTATGTTAATGATGATGTTACAGATGCGCTTCTAGTGTTACAGGTGAACACTATGATGTTATACACGTGCACTATGATGAAAAGGTGCACACCTATTACAGATGTACATTTTGAAATGCAGGTATATATTATGATAGAAACACACTTATACACTATAATGTTACCTGTACGCTGTGATGTTACAAGTAATAACAGGCCAGAAATTGTCACAGCTGGAAGAGTGTCAGACTCGTAATTCTGGTGGTATTAGGTTGCAGGTTTGAACCTACACTGAGCCGTTGCGGTACAAGGAAGAAGTGGGAAGGGGAAGGGGGGGGGGGGGGGGGGGGGTCCTTCGGAGTTAACTGTGGTTCTGACTTCATTTCCCGAAAAAGTCCTTCGAAAGAGAGTGAACACTGAGATTCCGTGCGTATGAACAGACATATTACATCTTACGCATACGTAACGTTTCATAACCAGCCTTTGCAAGAGGCCAGATTGGTCGTTGGTATGGGCGACACTTACACATACAGCACGCATTTCTAACGAAAATCGAAGAATGAGTGTGAAGTCGAGTGAGGGTGGGATACATTTTGGGGTTTTGAAAACTTAGTATTAATAGAAAAAAAATCACACTACTACTAAAATTTCCAAAATACATTCTTCATTTAGGGTATTGAGAACTCAGTATTAACACAAAAAAATGTACAGCTGATATTTCCGAAATACATTTTTCGTCTAGATTCATTTGTTTGTGGTGAGACATGGAAAATTCTGTTGGCTATCAAATCAAAATGAGAATGATAAACTTTTGGCCAACTTAATGAATTCAAATTATGACAAATTTGCGTGTTACATTTATAGAGTAATGTGCTCGTTTTTTTTATTATTATTTTTTTTTTAAATATAAAACAGCCTTATCATCAAGACGGGTAAGCAGCCTTAAAATAGTTTTAAGAGAAACTGGTTATTAATGTGTTTAGAATTCACAAAGTTCCATAAGATTAACTTCGTATTATAACCTGCAAAACAGTCTTAAAGATTTATTCATTCAGGTTTCGCAGGAATCTCTTGAAAGGAAATAATAAACATATGATTTACAAACACTTGAAACATAATCTACTTGAAATATAATCTTTGCAGTGAAAACTGTGTTACACAAGTACTAGATCAGTCAATCATTGCCTTGATGAAATGTCGTTGTAACAATTATAAGCTTTATATATATATATATATATATATATATATATATATATATATATATATATATATATATACTGAATTCTAAACAAAGCTTGCTCTTTGGTCTTATGTCTTAGATTGAAGAAATAGGGGGAGATAAGCATTCATATCTGCAGTAGGAGATAATTCTGCCTAACTAACAATATGTGCTTGAGTGGGTGAATGGGGAATAATAAATGCTTCTCAAAATGAACCTTCAGCAAAATTATAGTCTCCATGGGGGAAACATATTGTTAGTCAGGCAGAATTATCTACTACTGCAGATATGAATGCTTACCTCCCCCTATTTCTTCAATCTAAGACATAAGAGCAAGCTTTGTTTAGAATTCAATATTTATTGCAGTCATTGCAACTCCTAGCTGCTCTGTAAGTTGCTGGAATGGTGCTCAGTTACTTATCCTTGGAATTTATTAGTTTCTTTATATATATATATATATATATATATATATATATATATATATATATATATATATATATATATATATATATATATATAAAGACGACAATATGGAGTGTTGAGAGAAGAAAGAATATGCAGAGACTGCAATATGAATGAAGTTGGTGATGAATTCAATTTTGTGCTTGATTGTCCAAAATGTACAGCTTTATTGTCATCGGTTTCTTCAAAAACGACATGTAGAAGTACTGTCATTGTTAATGTTTATAATTTGGTAAGCAGTTCATTGGGAAAAACGTCTACTACGTTCATCCAAATTTATCAAACTAAGCAAAGCACTTTGATTGAACTTACCTGTAGATCAAATACTTTCTTGATTGATACACATGAATTGCCGTTTCAGGCCTGTTGCTTGTGGGACTCTTCGTTTCACTTGTGCTATTCATGATTTTGGCTGTTTTACCCTTTTACCATTTAACTGTTACCATTGTTAATATCCTCCATACCCTCAGAGGGGTGACAGGAAAGAAAATATTGTTAAGTTGCTATTGATGTTACAGGCGATAGCAGGCTATGATAATGATGCTACAGATGTATGCTAGAAATGGCGTACACTTCGATGTTACAGGTGTTGACTGTGATGTTATAAGTGATGACAGGCGAGGGCGACGATATTACAGCTTTATAATATGATGTCGAGGTCATAACCGGCTGATGCTACAGGTGTACACTGTGATGCTATAGGTGTACGCTACGATGCTAGAGATGATAGCATTTGAAGGTGATAATGTTACAGGAGTACACTATGATGTTACAGGTGTACACTATGATGTTACAGGATTACACTATGATGTTACAAATTTACAGGTGCACAATATGATGTTACAGGCGTATGCTATAGATGGACACTATGATGGTACAGGTACATACTGTATTGTTGCAAGTGATATCAGGCTATGATGCTGATGTTGCTGGTATGCAGTAGGATGTTATAGGTGTACGTTATAATGCTAAAGATGTCCACCATGATGTTGCAGATGATAGCAGGCTATGGTGATGATGTTACAGATGTACACTTTGATGGTACAGGTGTACAGTATGATGTAACAGTTATATGTTATGATGTTACAGGTATACACTGTGATGTTTCATGTGATAGCAAGTTATGATGATGATGTTACAGGAGTACACTATGACGTTACAGGTGATCTTACAGGTATACGGTATGGTGATGATATTACAAGCGTACAGTATAATGATGAAGTTACAAGTACACACCTTGATGTTATAGGTATACACCATGATGTCACAGGTGATAGCAGGTTGTGATGATGATGATGTTACAGATGTACACAATGATGTTACATGATGGTGATGTTAGAAGTGTGCGGTACAATGATGATGTTAGAGGTACAAACGATGATGTTACAGGTGATAGCAGGCTATGATGAGGGCAGAGACTTCAGACAGCATCCCTTCATCACTGTGCCCAAGTACTCCACACTGGTCAGTACACTTGTACCAATATACCCACAACCCCACGATCACTGGTCAGTACACTATACACCTAAGTGCTCCACACTAGACAGTACACATGTACCCACACTCATCCCTTTCCTTGCACAGTAATCCACTACTCCACACTTGTCAGTACACCTGTACCCACACCCTTTCCTCCTTACTGTACCCCACTACTCCACACTAGTCAGTACACCTGTACTCACAGTCTCCCTTTTTCCTCCATTACTACGTCCGATTATTCCGCACTGGTCAGTACATCCGTACCCACAATCCTTTTCCTCCTACCACTGTGACCTACTATTCTACACTGGTCAGTACGCCTGTACTCACACTTTCCCTTTCCTCCATTACTGTGTCCAATTCTTCCACACTGGTCGGTACATCTGTACCCATATCCTCTCCTTCCTTCCACTGTGTTCTATTGGTCCACACCGGTCAGTGCAACTGTACCTAAGCTTCACCTTCTGCATCCGTCACTGTGCCCCACTTCTCCACATCTTTCAGTGCATCTGTATAGACCCTGCGCCTTCCTTCCATCACTAAGCCACACTGGCTAGTACAGCTGTGCCAACACTTTCCCCATTCATTTCATCATTAGCACCCAGTATTCTGAATTAGTCATCCGCCTGTACCATAAAACCCTACTACTCCACCCTGGTCAGTACACCTGCACTTACACACACTCTTCTCGCTCTCCTCACCCCCCCCCCCCCCCCCCCCCACACACACACGTTCCCCCTGGCCCATTACTGTGCGACTCCCCCCATTCTAGCCAGTACACGTGTGCTCAAGCCTGCATTACTGGGTCCTACGATACCACACTGGTGAGTGCACGTGTATACCATCCCCATTCCCTTCATCACTGTGCCCCATTACTCCACATTATCCAGTACACCTATACCCACACACTCAAGTGCCCCATACTGGTCAGTGCACCTGTACCCCGTCCCCATCCCTCCATCACATTAGCCAGTGCGCTTGTAACCACACACTCGAGTGCCCTCACTGGTCGGTGCACCTCTACCCCATCCTCTTCTTCCATCACTGCGCCAGTACATCTGTACTTACCTACACACTCGAGCCCTGCACACGGTTAGTGCACTTTTCACCTTTATCCCTCCCCCCACCCGCCCTCGATACTGTCTCATTACCTCACACTGTCGGTAACCTGTATTCACACATTCCAATGCTCAGGTCAGTACACCAGTACCCACACCCCTCCCCTTTCCTCTGTCGCCGTCTCACTGCTCCACACTGGTCAGTTGAACATGTGTACGACACCCGTACTTTCCCCTTCCCTTTGTTGCGTGTGTGTGCGTGTGTGTGTGTGTGTGTGTGTGTGTGTGTGTGTGTGTGTGTGCGCGTGTGTGTGTGTGTGCGTGTGTGTGTGTGTGTGTGTGTGTGTGTGTGTGCGCGAATACATGTGTTTACAGAAATGAATATTACTACTTTTCCGGTAATTATTCAGTTACTATCCAGTTACGTTCAGATGGCAAACTCTTTAACCTTCGACGACTTCAGGCCAAGACCAAAGTATTTGGTGCCCTTCTGAGAGAGTTCCTCTTAGCAGATGACTGTGCACTGGCCGCGCACTCCATTGAAGACATCCGATGCATCACAGATCACTTTGCAGGGGTCTGTCAACGCTTTGGACTTACAATCAGTCTTGGTAAGACCGAGGCCATGTTCCAACCTTCACCGTCCACTGCTGGCAGTGGCTCCACCATCACCTGTGGCCATCACCAACACAAAGATCAAAACTGTGTGGCAAGTTCTGCTATCTGGGCAGCACTGTAAGCAGCAATGGATCTCTGGATGCAGAAGTGACGTTGCGCATCTCAAAGGCCAGCACTGCTTTGGCAGACTCTCAGAGAGTCTATGGCAAGACCATGGCTTCAGATTGCACACAAAGGTTGCTATATACAGAGCTGTGGTTCTGAGCGCTTTCCTCTACTGTTGTGAGACGTGGACTACGTACCGCCGACATGTCCAACAACTCGAACAGTTCCATCAACGACGCTTGCGCAATATCTGCAGCATCAAATGGCAAGACAGAGTGTCCAACCTACAGGTCCTGAAGAAGTGTGGCTTACCCAGCATTGAGTGTATACTCATCAAAAGCCAGCTCCGATGGACAAGACATGTTGTCCGTATGGAGGACAGCAGAATTCCAAAGATGCTGCTCTATGGACAACTGAAGGAAGGACAACGTGACCAAGGAAGGCCTCTCAAGAGATACAAAGACACATTGAAGGCCAACCTCAGAAGCTGCAACATTGACACTGCTTCCTGGGAAGACATCGTCCTTGACAAAACACACTGGAAGCAACAGTGTACCCAGGGCACAAGGACATCTGAGCGCAACAGAGCAGCTGCCATCCAGGAACAGAGGAATCTGAGAAAACGGGGCTCATTTCTTGCAGGACTTCATTCCCACGCAGCGTCTGTGGAAGACTTTGTACCCCAAGAATTTGTCTTCATTCCCACATAAGGACCCACATCAGCAGGTGACCTGCCCGCCTACTCATCCGCCGGACACGACGGGAGAATCCATCATCATCATGACAAAGCAATCACGAAAACAACATAAAAATAATGCTTCGAGGCTACCGTTCACCAAAATGTCGTGTTCCCCCCCCCCCTCCCCCATGATAATAAAAAAAATGGTTCAGGTCCCAGAGGTTCATGGACGAAAGGATAAATGAATGGATAGAGAATCACCATGTAAAGGGCACGGCATGATGGAATACGGAGCCCATCCCTCTTCTTCTGCCCCTCTTAACCTTTACTGAATTGTGTCGGTCTTTCGTTTACTGCCGGATGGACAGAAATGGTATGTAAACTAAACAAAGAAACAAACAGACAAAAAACAAAACAAACAAACAAAAAAAAAGCAAAAACACCCTACAGGCCCGCACCAGTGATTCAAACTCACACCCGACGGCCCTGCTTTAAAATTTTACGTCACTGGAATGTATTCTAGTTTGTTTTTTTTGTTTGTTTTATTTATCTTGCAAAACTAATGTTGAATTTACAACGTTTTTTGAATGCTTGACAGATACATGAGGGGCGTGGCGGGGAAGACGATGGGGGTGATGAAAGAGGGATTTGAACCCTATGTACTGTCCCCAGGTGGATGAGGGCGTGGCGGGGAAGACGATGGGGGTGATGAAGGAGAGGTTTGAACCCTATGTACTGTCCCCAGGTGGATGAGGGCGTGGCGGGGAAGACGATGGGGGTGATGAAGGAGGGATTTGAACCCTGTATACTGTCCCCAGGTGGATGAGGGCGTGGCGGGGAAGACGATGGGGGTGATGAAGGAGGGATTTGAACCCTGTATACTGTCCCCAGGTGGACGAGGCCGTGGCGGGGAAGAAGATCGGGTTGCTGAAGGAGGGATTTGAACTCTGCTCCCCCAACAGTGCAGGACGTGGTCCGACAGGCGGCCACCAAGTTGACCCAGGCTGGCTGTGTTGTGCTGGACACCTCCGTCCCCATGCATCGAGACGGTCAGTCACGGCTCTCCCTGTACCCCGACACACACACACACACACACACACACACACACACACACACACACACTCTCGCTCTCTCTCTGTCTCACACACAAACACACACACACTCTCTCTCTCTCAAACACACACACACACACACACACACACACACACACACACACACACACACACACACACACACACACACACTCACACACACACACACACACACACACACACTCACACACACACACACACACACTCACACACTCACTCACACACACACACACTCACACACACACTCTCGCTCTCTCTCTGTCTCACACACACACACACACTCTCTCTCTCTCTCAAACACACACACACTCAAAAGCTCTCTCTCTCTCTCTCTCTCTCTCTCTCTCTCTCTCTCTCTCTCTAAACTGATACGCCTGTTCCTTTCTACTGATTTTTTTAAAACCAGAAAATGATAAATGAGATGTTTATTTACCCTTCGCTTTATTAATGATTGTAATTATATCATGATGGATGAATGATATGGTCACTGATTTTAACGGTGCATTGTCACTAATTGATTGATGTCCTAATAATTTTGATTTCTTGAAACACTGTAACTACACGGTGATAAATGTGTGTCCTAATTTCTTTTGATTGTATTGATGTATTGTTGTTCTTTATACAAATTCCACAGTAATGTTTAGAATATTATATTTTGGATATGAAAAATGAAAATAACACACTCACTCTCCCTCTCTTCGTATTTGCGGTTGCTTATTGATGTAACACCACTTACTTAATAATTCTAGTCTTGTGTAGTGTATGGTTAGTTTTTAAAAAGGTGGAGGGAGGGGGGATGAGGATTATGATGGTATCTCTCTCTCTCTCTCTCTCTCACACCCCCCCCCCCCCCCACACACACACACACACACGCACGCACGTACACACGCACACATACACACATCATGATAAATAAGTGTTATGATAATTGATGCTAGGAATTCATGTCGCTAACTGATAACTGATTGTACTGCTGTTCGTCCTCGTTTTGCTTTGTAACCACATCATGAAATGTGTAAATTAAAAAAAAAAGAAAGTTGATATTATTGATGCATTGTATTTGTCTCATTATCATCCTTTGCAGCTTGTTGTATTTTACAAAGTAATACAACTCTCTCTCTCTCTAACAACAGAAGGATCGCTTATTCTGTCTTGTGTTGTGAGCTTTTTTTTTTCTTCTTTGTAATCGATTTCTTTATTCTTTTTAGCTGTTTCAATATTTTTTTTTCTTTTTCACTTTAAATTCATCTATGCCACAACGTTATGGAGGAACAGTTCATCAACTTTTTAATGTATTTGTGAAGATACGTGTGTTTGTTAAAAGTTTTCCAAGTTTTAGCCGCTAGTCATGCTTAGTTAGTCCCTTAGCAGGGCAAGGGCCGGATGAAAAAAAGCATGTGTTTGCTTATCTGTTACCCTTGGAAATAAAGATCATCATCATCATCATCATCATCATCATCATCATCTCTCTCTCCTTGTTTTTGCTGTGTCAGGGGCAGACATCCGTACAGTGACGTCCTGCCATGCAGCTGTGAAGTGCTCGATTGAGTGCAGTGGTAAGTCCTCATCTGTAAACACACAACACACACACACACGCACGCACGCACACGCACGCACGCACGCACACACACGCATACGCATGCGCGTGTGCACACACATGCATGCATGCACACACGCACACACACATGCACGTGCGTGCACGCACGCACGCACGCACGCACAGACACACACAAAACAGAGAGAGATTTATGAGCAAGTTCCACACGAGTGAGAGACAGAGAGAGAGAGAGAGAGATTTACTGGCAAGACTTTCCACGAGAGAGAGAGAGAGAGAGAGAGAGAGAGAGAGAATGGAAAATACTTTATTTAAGCATAGGCCACAGCTCCTCCTGAAGGGGGGGGTGTGTGTGTGGAGATTCAAACACATTTCACACATTGACAGCCAACGTAAGAGACACATCAAAACACTGAGAATATAGGTCTAACGTCTGTAACGAACGAATATCATAGGCACATGTTTCGATATTATTATTCATATTCTTTAACTGCATCAGCACGCCTTTTAAAGGCTTCAGTATATTGCTGTTACTTTTTGTCATCAGTAATGCCGCATGGAATAGACACGGATATGCAAAAAGCTTTCGCGGAATGTACTTTTGCCTAAGATGGCAAAGCCTAGGACAGCAAAACAGAATATGTACTTAATCTTCTTTTACATTTGGCATATCACGTAATTACTTGGAGCTTTATTATACCTGTCACGATCGGCCACTGTCTTGAATATATACATTCCAATTCTGCCATTTGCAGTATATAAGTCTTTGACGAAATTCATGCAAAATCACATAACATTTTCAACCCCTTGATTGAACCATACTATTCCCAATCCATTCTGAAATAATATTCCTCTGACACCTGACACCCATGTATACATGCCACGCAAGTCTAGCCATATATCTCAGAAACTTTAACAGGTAGTCAGTTCACATCAAAACGTAATATCCTGTTCAAATCAAAACGTAATATTTCAAGCCAGTATCTAATACATTGAACAAACGAGTTTTTATGTACAGGGTGACGTCAGAGAGAGAGAGAGAGAGAGAGAGAGAGAGATTCATGAATCATTACTTTAAACTGATCCCCCAAATGACCACAATCCAGCATCTGAGACAGTGGGACCCGTCGTGACAACAGTGCTACTGACGCAGTTAACATCCTGCATACCAGGTCACTCGTTCCCAATGTACAGGCTGCACATAGAAAATTAATGCGCCAAGGTCTTGCTTAAGGAGCATTTAGATTGTTTCGTGAATTTTCGTTGTGTCTGAAAGTTGATTCGCCTCATTTTCTTTCGTATGGCCATCAAGCCAGGTGGTTTTAAGTAGTCAGATTAAAATCAAAGGAATGGGACTATTTGGGTACTTCAAGCTGGCGCAAAGATAGGGTCACGGGTGAGTGCGAAGGCCCGAAATGTATTTGAAGATTGTGATTGCATCGGTGAAAATCCCCCAAAGCAAGGGAAATAATTGGTGGGGACTTCTTCTTCTGGTCAATTGTCAGTTTAACATTAAATGCGGTCTCAAATTTTTGGTAGGCTTCAAAACCTTTACATGGATCATACAGTGATATGTGTGCAGAATCCTACTTGTAGCATGTGGCCACATTTTCTTTTTGTTCACAAGTTAAAGGGAAGTGTCTCATCGTCACAAATTACATTCACGCAACTGGTTTTTCGCATCGTTCCCCAGGGTCCAGTTACGGCACCAAAGGGGTCTATTCGACCTCCATGCAGGAGACGATGTTCCGGGCACTGAGGACCTGCCCCCAGGACATGACGCTCAGCATGAAATACTCCTACCTCACCACGACATACATCGACCACCTCTACGGGAATCGCTTCTACAGCAAAGGGAGGAACCTGGTTTACGAGCTGAGTCGGAGATATGATGCAGCTCTGGATGTGGTGGACGTGCTAGTGATGCCAACGTTGCCTTATATCCTGCTGCCGAGATCCCCCCTGTGGACTGTTCGTTTTCGGGTAAGCATTAAAACACTGATCAAAGAAAAGAAAGAGGTCGTTCTTTGCACCTTTCAAATCCTGTACTGTACCACAAATATTTTCCAGATTCAGATTTTTCAGTTGTGCTGGTCAAGGGACAGAAACATGACAGCAGGAAGGTCTTTGTGTGGATGTTTTTTTGGCAAGGCCGGGTCGCAGTTTACCCACAATTTCAGGATGTCCATAGGATCAGCGAGGCCTGTCAGACAGTGGTACATGTGGAAGTGCTCAGAACATTTCACTATGGCAGCCAGGTCTTCCCATCGTTCTCTGGAAAAACACATGTGGTCATAATTATCAAAACAGCAGCTGGGTTGAGCAAACGACATGTTCTTGAACTGAAGTTGTTTGGTTCAGACCATCTATGCTTCTAAATGAAACATTGTGCATCTTCTGCTTTCGATTGGGGGGGGGGGGGGGGCAGGGCCACACACACACACACACACACACACACACACACTCACACACGGGGAGATTCTGCTGTGCAGGCAGTTGGTGCTATTAAAATACAGGGGGGGAGGGGGGGTGGGGGGGGGGGGGAGTACATTAAAAGTTAACATTGAATTGAGCATTTACACGTGTCGTTTTACTAGCACTTCAACAACCACCATCAGCAATTATCATTAACATAAATGAAGTAAAGATTTAAAAAAGAAGAAAAACAGACATTTTCCTTATTTCTGTATCTGGGTAAGAGGGTTGATGGAATGACAACCTAAAGCCAAACATCAGAAAGCTATGTGTAACAGTGTTTGACGGGTTTTATTTTTTTTCTCTTTTTTTTTTTTTCAGAGTTGACGAATAATTGCTCCAGTATCACCCCCAACAACGTGTCTTTCAACCTCACCGGTCACCCCGCTCTCTCCATCAATGCCGGATTCTCTCCCCCCGACACAGACAGGGGGCGGACTACCCATCGGCCTAACGATCGTGGGCAAGAAGTTCGACGAGGTGACCGTTCTTCAGGTGGCCAGGGCCTTGGAAAAGCTTACCGGCCAATAGCAGTGACTCAATGCAACAAGAACGAAAAGGAACATTCTGGCAGGAAAAAAAAAAAGCAAAGAGGATCCAAGAAGTTGGAAAACGAGAATCGAGAATAGAATGATTTGAAGAAAAGCTGTTTAGTCTAAATCTGCTAAAATACTTGATTTATTGTGCATACAGCTGATACATTGAACAACACATTTCCATGAACTTAACATTAATAAAACAGTAACTTTGCAAGAAAAAGAGTAACACTTAAAAAAAAAAAAAAAAAAAAAAAGACGATGACGACAGTTTGTTTCTTTTTGAAATTCAGCTTACGAACGGTTGATCGAGAGAGCTGGAAAACTTTAATGTATACCCCAAATGAAAGAAACAGCATATTTATTCATACAACACTGAAGATACAATAATATCTCTGTTTCGTATCTGATTATCTTCTATGTAACACCGAGCATGTTCAAGTGTCTTTGGAACGTTTTTCTTACACCAGAACAACAGTAAAACATGTCCCCGATAGCCTCCGTCTTCAAAGAAAGGGCAATGCAGACATGAAATTTCATCCAGTTAACAACATATTTGTTTTAAAGAGATACCTGCGTTTAAGGGAAAGGTCACAAAAGGAATCTCCTTCAGAGAGTATGCTTTCAAAGTGCCTCCACAAAGGAAACCAACAAGACCAGCGGACAGCCCCTGTTTCAGTCTGTGAAAAGCTCGTCAGGCTTGCTATTGTATCCTGGTTACATGCTGTTCAGAAGCTCTTGAAATATACGGAGACGAGTCCCTGGGGAAAAAGTAATGAACAGAATAAGTAGAGTTTTAATTAAAATGATAAGACTAAAAATTGTTGAGAAATCTGAATGTGAAAATTTTGAAAAAAAAAAAAATAAAAGGCCAATTGAGGTAAAAAAAAAAAAAAAACAAACAACCAAAAAACAAAGAAACAAACAAACAAAAAAAAAAGTGTAAAATCCACAAGACTAAGAAAAATACTTTCATGAAATCCCAAGTTACTTTCTCCATTTTGAAGAAAAAAAACACAAAGCAGACAAGGTAATGATACATTTTCTTGCCAAGTGATAAAACTTGACATTTTCAAGCTTGCTTCTTTGAAGGAATAACTGTCTGAAAAGGCAGTATGGTTAGGGATAGGATTCGCCCTACAAAATGGGAGCTGAATAGGCTTGATTGATAGTCTCAGTCAAGGTCATTACTGTTGCTGGAATTTTTACATTTAACAGTATGCACTGTCTTTGGCTTCCAAATGGCGGATAAAACAATGGATAACCGGATTGTCTTTTGTATCTTTTTTTTTTCTTGCTTTTATTACATATGCTTGTACTTTCATGTCATCATGTCCTGGGTTTGAGAATCGTAGCATTTGGGTTATACATAGGATAGGAAATACTCTTTTTCTGACAGCAGATTGAACTGTGCCTGAATTGTTTTTCTACTGTTAGTAAAGTATTTCTACTTTTTTTTTTTTTTTTTTTTTTAAATACTATGAATTCAGCCTCTTTATAGGGTCTGAGTTTGTTTTGGTATTTTGAATAAAATATGGCTCTTCTGTTTGGAATAGGAAGGCCTTTTTCTTTTTAATTATGAGGAAAAAATTCAGATCAGCAGAGTGATGAATGTGAACTTGTCTTTGCTAGAATTGGTTTCCGCTTAGGACTAGCCTGCTTAAAACAAACACACACACACACACACACACACACACACACACACACACACACACACACATGCACGCGTACACACAAACACACACACATGCATACACTCTCGCTCATGCACGCACACTCGCATACAAACACAAAGAACCAGCATGAATAATTCAGAGCAATTGTTTATTCAGCCACAAACATTCTCAACAATTAACAAAACAACTTAAGCAACTATCATATAAGACTAAGACTAGGCAAAAGCAAAACAAACTGAAAACACATTTTCAAAATATGCACACATGGATCAAAAACTAAAAACGCTGAGGTTTGAAATTCATTCTGAATGCAGAAAAATACTCCCCCACCCCCCTCAAAAAGTGTTCAGTTAATTTTCAGTGAACTAACAGTCCAAAATGTTATTGCCTTTTTCTTGTAAAACGTAAACACAAAAATACACATACATACACAACAAACTATATACAAACACACACACATACTGTCGTGTGTCAAGCTCATCATCTGCAATTGTCAGCCAACTGTGTCCTGTAAATTCATCAGAGATATTGTTCTTCCTTGTCTGTAAATTTTAATTTTTCACAAATACCTGGCTATTACACTGACCTCATAAACATCACAACACAGAGATCTGCACACTAAAATAACAATGGAAGTACATCTGCTTCTTACTACAAACAACAAGGTAGAAGAAGAAGTTAACTGTTCAGCACTGAAGTAAGCAAATACAGCGCCACACTGAAAATGAGATACAGATTGCTACAGTGAAGCATAATGAAACATGTATCACACACACACACACACACACACACACACACACACACATATCCCAACAATAGTATTCACATGAATGGAAAGAATTTCAATTAAAAGAAATGGAAAAATTTTCATTAAAAGAAATAAAGACCAGCCACATCTGGAATCGAATGTGTATGATTCAACACATATTTCATGCCAACATTCTGCACCCATACACTGAGCATCACGAGCTTCTGCAAGACGAATCAAAATTTAACTGGTTAAAGATTTTCATGCATGGGTATACACCTACAGCAACACAAAAACACACATTCATGAATGCAGATGCATCACTTATTAAAAAAACATAAAGGTGGGATAAAAAAATGAGAGAACAGTGATATAAAAAATTGGAGGGAGAAACAGGCTGAGAAGCAGCAGTGGTGGAAACCTGACAGGTAGAAACTTGAGTACATGGTGCCTTGAACACTGCAGAAAGGTGCAGAATCTGAGAAAATGAGATTTTGATCATTTAAAAAAACAAAAGATAGATGGTGATATACAACACATTAATTACCCATCCTCCTCACATGCACACACTGAGGCAAAGACTATGGACTAGCACTTTTGCTAACAGGAGTGGGGCAGCATTTGGAAGCACTATCCACATGTCTCATGCGGTCAGTAGCAAGAGCTGACAGAAGTTAATTTCATCATGACAACATCTTTTATACATTCAACATAAGCCTCTGAAGCCAGTTTGCCAAAGACATTTTGAACATAAAAGAGTCCGAAAAATTAAAAGAAAAATTAAAAAATCAATAGATTACTTAAACTCATTAATAACACAAAAATCCTGTGAGTAGGAAAATCAAATCATAATTGAATCGATCAGAACAGATGTGCACAAAAACGCACGCTTACATTAAAAAATAGGCAACAACTGAAACACTTGCCCATTAGTGAACTCAGCACATGACTGGAATAATTTGTTTCTTCAGTTCCACTTCACCATGTCAGATTTCACCTTTTCTACTTCAACTGTTTGAAAATCATCTGTTCCACTTCACCTATTCACATTTCATTTGTTCCACTTCACCTATCTGAACATCTGTCCCACTTCACCTATTTGAACATCTTCTGTTCCACTTCACCTTGCTGGACATCTTCTGTTCCACTTCACCTATTCACATTTCATTTGTTCCACTTCACCAGTCTGTGGCAACAGCAATGTCGGGGTTTGCCTTGAGTGAGTGGTTGAACACCACATTTACCATCCACATCTAGATGATGCTGTTCCAGGCTTGTGTGTTCAGTCAGCACACACACATGCAGCGTGCCATGGACAGCGCATCCAGACCAGAACATCCGCTCAACATGTTTCATCTCTGCTGTCAGAGTAACACCGAGTATTACATAGAGAGATCATATCTCAAATAAAGAAAAAGACATTCTCGAATGAGCAGTCATTCCCAAGCTTGTTGGTGCTGCGGACACAACATCGCCTTTGATGGCTTGACCAGATCCATTGGAAGACCCACACTGTGCTTCTTAAGATGTCTGCAAGTGAGACATGAAGGTCAACAAAGTCAGCCAAACAGGCTGGGAACCCTTGGCACCTGACGGCAAGACAAGAGACAGGCCATCAAAGCTCTAGCATCAACAGCGACCAGAGGAGCATCCAGCAGTGGCAAGAAAGACAAGACCAGCAACACAGAGGACAACATCAGCGTTGTCACAACCTAACATGGCATTTGCCTGCAGTGAGGTCTGGCGCTCTGTAAGTGGGCTGCAGGACCACAGAGGGCTTTTACAAACTCAACAATGACTTAACCATGATACAGCTCCATTGTCTCCATAGGGCAATAGAATGCCAGTAAGTGCTACGCCTATTCTGATTTGTTCTGCACCTTTTTTTTTTTCTTTCTGTCGAATCAAAATTGTTCTGTTCCATTTTTTTCACCTGCTCATATTTCTGTACCATTTAACCCACTCAGTACATACTGCCCGCATCTTAGGGTTTTTTGCTCTTTTGACATGCTGTTAACTACATACTCTTGTTACTGGATGCGCCTAAAGAGGAGAGTGAGGATACTCCCAGTGGGGGTCAGTCTGTGGCATACTGAAAAACCTGAGCTGTGATGAGTCAGGGGCAAGGACTGTTCCTCTGCTGAAGTCATGGCAGCACTTCCTACTCCAGAATGCGCTTCAGGTACCCTTCACTTCGTAAGTCTGCACAACCCAATGGAGTCCATGTGCCTAGTGCCATTCCTGCAGGTCCAATGTAAGCTGACCTAGTAGATCAGGCTCATCATCCACGCCAGAGCAGAGAGCTGTTGAACTCTTTCCACACAGCAGCCATATGGATGAATAGTTCCTCCCCCCCTTCACCTGCTACCTACTTATAACGGCTACCTTTTGTTGTGACCTGTTCAACCACAAACATCAACCTAATCTTGTGACATATTCATACCATTCAGGTCAACCCTATCTTGTATTTATACCGCCAAGATCAACCCTATCTTGTGACATACTCTTATCGCTTGGGTTAATCCTATCATTGGACTTCCTTTGATCAACCCTACTTGGGACTTGTTCCGGCTGTTGCTGCCAGTTCTTCACAGATCAAAAGCTGACCATCCTGGAAGAAAGATGTCTGGGGCAGCAGTCCCCTTGGAGATTTCAACACATCTATGACATGTGATATGAATCATGACAATTGAGCACAGCTCTCACCCATGCTGCGCCAAGAGTTAGTTAAATAACACACGCAAGAAATCTTGTTTGCTTTCAGTGTTATGCTTTTGGCAGCAGATGAGGTGCTTCCCTTGCTACAATTACTTTCTTTTGCCAAAGTTTGCTTTCTGTCGGCATGTTTTGGGCAAATCTTGATAAAAATAATTTCTTGAATGCCACCTATTCCTGGAAAGGAGAGTTTGATGGAACATCTAACAGGGATTCTGAAGAGTCTTTTTCACCCCAAAGAAAGTGAAAACAGCTGTAGAGGTGATGCAAACAATGGTGTAGAAACCATGTTAGTGCAGAGCTTGCAATAGTTGCAAGTACAAGTCAACAGACTGACATGGCTGAAGTGTATGACACTCTTCTCAGACTCAAGCAGGCAGGAGGAGGCAGAGCCATCATGACAGTGGCGACACCAATGGTAGCTAAAATCCACTCATGCAATAAACTCTGAAACCCCCTAGACAATCTTTGCATCCTTTTTTCCTTAATTAAGAACATAAAATCTGGTGGTAGGGCACTTCACTCAAGCAGCTGGCAAGTTTGTTTACAACTTCTGTTTTTTTTTTTAAGTTTCACAGAGGCAGACTCAGGCTAGCAGACTGATAAGGCTGAGGCAGTGCCCATCAAAATAGTGTTACACAGCCCAGCATTTTTTAGGTTTGGGTTTTTTTTTTCTTTTTTTTTTTTCTTGTTTTTCTCTGACCAATTTTCTTTGACACACAGCAAAATAAGGTGAAATACATTCTCAGAAAACGGCAAGCAAACTGGCTCTTCTTTAATGAATAGACAAAACGATTTTTTCCCTAAACACAACAACACAGCCAGAAACGCAGCTGGTCACCAGAAATTCTGTTGGATTCATTCTGATCCATCTGTATACACAGTTACATCTTTGTTGGGTAACACCATCCATTTGCATCTCTGCTGCAATGTGAAAAACCACTAGCTTAAAAACAACATCCATTCTGTTTATTAATAAGCACACAAATAAATACATATACACACAAATAAAACCAGAAAGAGAAGCACATCTGTAATGATGTTGGGCTACTGTAATGGTATGTTCTCTCAACCCTCTCAACATTACTAGAAAGTACCAGTAGTTTTGAATATTTCCACAGCCAATGCCAAGTGCTGAGCGCATGGACAGTAATTCTCTACACTTCTCTGACCTCTGATTCCAACATGAATAGCGTAAAACTCTATGGGAAACCAAGAGAATGTTCCAGAAGATGCCACAGATACAATCTCACACACACATGCACTCATGCATGCACTCAGGTACACACACACACACTGGGGGAGAAAAGTGCACGTTACAGTGCAATTTCATTTATGCACAACAGCAATGGAAAAATAGTTACCTCCCTGATTACTACAATGATGAATGCCGTTCTTCAGGAAATAAAAAAAAAGAACTATGAGTGTAAAAAGGCAAGTCAGATAGTCAAGTTGGTGGGGAAGAAGTGGAAGAGAATGGCACGCTGAAGGAGGATAGTGATCCTGCAGATGATAGACCAGTTGCCACATTCCAGCAGACATGCAGCTCTGTACGGCATGCACCCACCAAGAAAGAATTTCATCTCCAAGTTCGGCCTCACCAAACACTGCCAGAATATTCCAAACCTTGGATCAATTTCTTACTGATTTTACCAAAGTCTGTCACTGAAACAGCAGCAGAAGAAACAGTAAAACCAACAGAAATATCTGGCAGCAGAGACTTGGATACCAACATTGGGGTAGAGACGTGAACATACCTGTCAATGTGGACAGGCGAGACAGTGCAAAAGTATGCACCAGGAATATCACTCAAGTGCAGTGTGTTTCTGTTATGTGTCCCGGTGCCAGCAGGACTCCTTTTCAAAGAAAACAGGAGGGTGACAGCAGTTCTGTGTTGTTTTCTATTTGTCACACCTGCGGTGATACCAATGACTCTGAGAGTACTTAGCAGCGTACTTAGCAGATGTATTATGAACATACACACATGTAAACTGTAGCCTTAGATCGAGATGGGATGTATAATCTATTATACCAGGGGGGGGGGGGGAAAAAAAAAAAAAAAAACAACCCATAAATTGTGTTCCCATGAGTCAATGTATTACAATAAAAGATAACAAAAAAAAAACAACATGAATTGTGTTTCCATGAGTCACTGTATTGAAATACGAAAAAAAAAAAACAAAACAATAATGATGAACTGTGTTTCCATGGCATAAGTCACTGTATCAAAATAAGAAGTGTTTCAGGAGAAACTGTGTGACACATCGTACACAACTGCTGCAGAACACTTCAGCTCATTTGTCACTCATGCACATGAATCAATGCCATAAGCATATGCCTCTCTTTTTTTTTTTTTTAGGTAATTCTGAGCACTTAGCATGTATTCACCTGTACCTGATGACGTATTTGGTGACAATGATGCAACATGGGAATTAATCATAGATCAGCCTGAACTACAGTGTGATCAAATGTCAGCTTGATCAGTTGATACCTCCCTTGAGCAATCACACTTCCAAGTAATCAAGTAGCTCATTCTCAGGAGGAAAACACTAAACGAAATCCAAATCTCTACCGGGCATTCACTCTGGAGAATTTGGCAAAAAGAGGATTAAAGTGAGGACTGGTTCACATCAGTACTGGTTCACATCTTCAATCCACAGTGATTTCATTCTCTTTCTCCCTCCATACCACCCCTAGCTCTCCTTTAAACTAAAAGGAAAAAAAAAAAACCACCATATAAAAACCCTTCATATACAAAGTGATAAAATGACATTCCTGTCCTTTCTGATATTCCAATGCAAACTGTTTCAACGGCATGTAATTCACTCTTAGAGATTTCATCCGTTGCACCCATATCACACAACTGCCGGACATTTTTCAAACGTTGTCTGTCCATCACCAAACAGGTGACATGAACCCCGACACATTTGATAATGCAGGTCATTGTCTATCTGCTTGTTCCACCTCACTTGGATTCTTACACAATGAAAAATGTTTTCTTAAACACGTTGCTCTATCTCTTCAATTTACTCTCTACCAATGTGGTAAAAATGACAAGCACTTTGCTAAAAACTGAAATGCATTTAAAAAATATTGCTGTCAATGACCGAAAGTGTTTAGATAGACAAACCGGATCAAGAACATCTTTTTGTAGTTGTTCTATTGCGAAAATTTAAAACCAAATTTTGCTTCTTTACTAATTCC
This sequence comes from Conus betulinus, assembly GCA_016801955.1. Lineage (NCBI taxonomy): Eukaryota > Metazoa > Mollusca > Gastropoda > Neogastropoda > Conidae > Conus > Conus betulinus. Next base: position 59,739 of record JADBJO010011975.1, read on the forward strand.
TAATCTAAGACACTTTTCTTCGAAGCGATGTAACCTTTAGGAACTTCTGTTATATTTCAAAATATCTGTAATGTATACAAGAGAAGTCTATAAAAAATACTATGCCTAGACAGCTTTCCATCTCAACATATCTAATGCAAATATTTTTATTCAAGAATTTGCAAGATTGTTTGTTCCTTCTACACACAGATGTACAACATAAATTCTCAACAGCACGAAGATCACTAACAACCTTTTCACTTTTCATGCTCTTTTTCTCCAATGCATATCACCCACACACCTTACTCATTCAACTAATGATATCCACCATCATTCAACAATATCTGTTCTCTTCCTTCGGTCACCTGCCCTCTATTTCTGACCAGCCAAACCAGAAAAGAGGAAAAAAAAAAAAAATGAAAAGAGGCAGGGGAAAGAGCACCATTCACTGACTTCATTCTACACAGGCTTCAGATTATCATACACATTATGTCGAAGGAAATCCTTGAAGTGTGCCAACAGAACATGTCTGCTTCTCCCCGCACTGGCAAATGTTCCTCTCCTCACGACTGCACCAGAACGTAAATCATACTGAAATCAAACAATGTTAGGATTGACAACAGTTTTCTTGCATGTCAATTTCTGATGGCTGGTGATAGAAAAAAATGATGTTTTCGTGATAATAATGACTCTCCCCTTCCGTCCACTTTAACCTGTTTGAGTAAGTTTAAAGTTGTAATCATTATAACCTACCCAACCATACTTAGGACTTTTCAGGAATAAATGTAACAGAAGTTAGACCATAAAAAAAACCCCCAAACAAACAAACAAAAACCAGCCTTAAAAAAGAAACACGAAGAGCAGCAACAACATGGTAGCTATGCTATTGGCATTGTACAGCGTGCAAATCAGGTTGTGCTGAAAGCGCCAAGCATTCCCTTTGATTTATCTCCACCAGATTTTCTTTCATTACAGATCAGCAAAAATTGATGAAAAATGTCTAAATTCCCCCTCAAAGTACGTAACAAAAGTTGTAAGGGCAAACAGGTATTGCAGAATGGACAGCTAGTGTCCACTCTAGATTGTAAGGATAAGTTCCAAAAAAATTATCGCCAGATTAAAAAAAAAAGAAAAAAAAAAAAAAAAAAAGGAAAACCGCACGCACCGAGAACTTCCAGAAGGTGGTGGAGCAATTTGTACTGACTGAGCCCGCAACATGGGCACACCTATTCCACACACATGGGGAAATACATTGTGCGGAAAAGAACAATTTTCTGGCCAGGTATGAACACATTTACTTGTACTATAACACAAATGGAACTAAATCACACTTTCAAAAAAACTGTTTTACCTTGGGAGCA